>AWOL01S0036451.1:0-49763 GCA_000715115.1 Nicotiana otophora | reverse complement strand
CAAGCTCATTCACCAGCTACATCAGTCCGTTCACTCCTCGTGGACATCAGCTAAAGGTGCGACAATACATTTCAATCCAAAGTCATGGTGTATCCTTCTACATATCAAGCAACTCCCTCCTGTTGTATCTAGTCTTCCGCAATGTAGAAGCTAATATTACAACTTAAGTCCGTAGACCTAGTCACTGTCCATTCTACATCCCAAATCACTCAAACATTTCCTCACGACGTGTAATCATCCTACCACGTAACCCATATGCTACTTTGCCACTCTCCCACTTTGGTCAAACCCTTTTCCTTTAAGCAACTACTCGACTTCTGTTTTCTTACACTTGGACTTTTCGGAACCTAACCACCGCAAGAAACCTTCCACATGTCCTTCCTCATCCTTCGCTGCCCAGTTGTTGCCTTAACTCAAAATGCGTCTTTGTAGCACTTGAACCAATAGCTCGTTACCGGCTTTAAACCTTTCTGACGATCATCCTTCTCGAGACATCAATACTAGAAACGCTGCTTCGATCCTGAATTACTGCACACCACGATCTCTAACGACAGCTTCCCCTATACCNAATCCACAAATCAATACACAAGGTCTCTTACACCTGACATCGACCTTAGATGATGCCAAAAACAATACCATCTTACTTTAAACATCTAAATCCCTTTCCTGCTCATCCGAGCTCACGACATCCTTGTCAACACCGAACCGAAATCTTAAATCCTCAACTTTCGAATCCCAGGCTACTTAGTGCACTTAACCACGCCAATGTGCAGGAGTACAAAAATTCCATCATAACTCCCGAACCACTAATAGAGTAAACACTTCATCATCTAGAAACCTTCTTCTTAACTCATTTCAAGAGATNACCACGATCTCCAATGACAGCTTCCCCTATACCAATTCCTAACACCCCGTCGTGAAGGCGAGTTGAAGAAAACCATAACACTAGCGAACCTTAACGCATTTTACAAGGCGATGACACCACATCAAAATTGAGAACTCTACCACGCTCGAACATATCAGGCTTCGCTACTCTATCAACCCCAAACCTGTACATTCATAGCCTGATTGTCTTTTTATCTACTGGAAATAAAACATGGATCCTCTGAATTATGTACTGAGGAAAACCTTCTTTCAAGTCGTTACTGCCCTGACTCATAGACGAGCATTTTACCATTTCATAAACATTGTGTGATAACAGCGCACGAATCATCATAACGATCAATGCCAAATCTCAAAACCTTAGGTAGTACTGATACTTAATTTGAAATGACAGAGCGGCCTTTTGCAAAGTGACGTCAATAGCCCAATTAATTACACATGGAGAAGCATCCTGTACTACATCTGTAGTAGCATTAAAAATTTCCTCGATCCCCAATTTATAACAAGCGCTTCACATCGCATAATATTGAATAGGAAGGAAATGTAGGCATAAGCCTCAAAGGAATCGAATCGCGCGGTAAGGAATCAAAAAGGGAAGTATTCCTAACAATCTTGTAGCCTCTCGAAGATAAGCATAGACGTCTTTGTACCGATCCGCAAGGCTCTACTAGACTTGCTCATGACTCGTGAGACCTACGTGAACCTAGTGCTCTAATACCATGTTGTCACGACCCAAAATCCAAAAAGGTCATGATGGCGCCAGACAACACTGTCAGGCAAGCCAACCATAGCCAATTAGCTTAATTACCCATTTTAGTATTTTTGAAATAAAACTTTTAGATGTCATCATACCGATCCGCAAGACTTTACTAGACACTTGCTCATGACTCGTAGAACCTATGAACCTAAAGCTCTGATACCAACTTCTCACGAACAAAAATTCAACTAGTCGTGATGGCAATCCAATTCAAATAGAGATTTACTGAGAGATATAATGATAATATACTCAACTTTTATACAAGAAATTCCCAAGGACTGGTAGTACAAAACATGAGCTTCTAATATTTAGAGTTTACAAAGCTGTTATTAAATAAATACATCATCTGTTTCAAATATACATGAACGGATAAATAATTCTAAAGCTACCAAGAACAAAAAGGCATATATGACCAGCACACAAGTACGTCTTCAATGCCAGCTCCCGCCATACACAGCAACATCAGCATCCAAAATCTGTATGCAAGGTGCAGAAGTGTATTATGAGTACAACCGACCCCATGTACTTAATAAGTAATAAACTTAACCTTAGGTTGAAAGTAGTGACGAGCTTGGACGAAGGTCAGAGTCCAACACCAACACCCAGGAACAACTCATAACAATATAACTAAAGCAAAACAAGTAATAACTCAAAGATATAATGCCTAGCTCGTTCACAGTTCTGGAAAATAGGCATGCTTTTCAACTATAACAGTAAAACCCAAATCTTTCACCAAAATCACCAAAATATGAGTAAATATGAAAACTATGATTTTTCCCAAAAACTTTCAACAACAGGTAAGATGTTTCATTATCAGATGGCATGAGAAAAGTACATCTCTATGGCTGCATGTCAATGTGTATGTGAAGTCATGAATGCCACAATGCTGTACCACATGATGAAATGCATCTCAATGCCTACATGCCATGTATGCATGTCAATTGTAATGCAACGCAGTGATAAAACCATATGCATACTCTCGGAGTATCAATTCGCTCAGTCCTCCCAGTCACTCAGTCCTCACAGTCACTCAGTTCTCACAGTCACGCAGTCCTCACAGTCACTCAATCCTCCCAATATGTCACGACCCAAAATCCAAAAAGGTCGTGATGGCGCCGGACAACACTTTCAGGCAAGACAACCATAGTCAATTAGCTTAATTACCCATTTTAGTGCTTTTGAAATAAAAGTTTCTTCAATGAAATAGTAAAGATAAAACTCATAGAGTAAATGATAAATATTTTTAAAACTAAATTTCTAAACAATTCACAACCATTCCCAAAACTCAGTGTCACAAGAGCATGAGCATTTACTAGGGAATTAAAATTAAATACAGCATCTGTCCAGAATACAAATTAGACAGGAAAGTATAATAACTCTGACGGAGATTCTGTTAGCTGCGGATCGTAATATAGAATGCAGCTCACCTATATACCCACAATTATTAACCACACATCTGCACCCACAGGGACGCTATACATATATGTACCGTCATAATAAAATGTGGAGAAAGTACAGTATGAGTACGAAAATAACGTGGATCCAGTAGGTATCAAGCCTAATCTCGAAGTGGTAAAGCGAGATGGCCGACTTTGACACTCACTATGGGTCAATAATAATAACTGAAATAAAACTAGGATTTTTAAATCATCATGATTTACAGAATTTACAATAATTTATTTAACAGCAAAAATAATCAAATTCCTTCAAATGTAACAATTCTCAATATATTAATTAAATTCCTTTAATTCAAATAAATTCCAATTTATCAATTAAATCTCATTTACATGAGTAACAATTAATTCCTAAACAAGCAAGAATAATAATTCATTAAATTCCAAGAATTTTTCAATTTATTACTTAGCCTCACAAGCTGAAATAAATTATTAAAGTATCATGTAATAATTATTATTAAGCACGATTTCTGCCGAGGACGTACGGCCCAATCCAGAGTATCGTGTAAACTGTCGAGGGACGTGCGGCGCGGTCCATAGATACATCTATCCTGCCGACGCGTTCGGCCCGCTCCACAANCGATCCATAGATGCATCTATCCTGCCGAGGCGTTCGGCCCGCTCCACAAGAAAGGAGGACATTTTCTTATGTGCCTCCGGAAGGAGAGTATATTCATTATAAGATGAATTTGGGAGGAGAACAATTTCTTTTAACAATTAATTGATTTAAACAGACAATCAAGCCTATGAGATTTCCATCCTTTAATATCTTTATCTAACAATTCACAATATATTCATATAGATATCAATTAATATAAATAAATCAAAGAATACAATTTACACAAGTAAGGCATGCTTTGAGTCCTAAACTACCCGGACTCTAGCATTAATAGTAGCTACGCACTGACTCTCGTCACCTCGTGCGTACGTAGCCCCCCACAATTAGCAACAATTATTTAATTTCAATCACCTATGAGGAAATTTCCCCCTCACAAGATTAGACAAGAGACTTACCTCATCTTTTTCCAATTTAATCCACTATAGGGCCTTTTCCACGATTATCCAACTCCGTCTGGCTCGAATCTAGCCAAAATAATTTGATAAAATCACTAAATATTGTAGAAATCAATTCTATAAGAAACTACTACATTTTTTAAGAAAAGATCCCGAAATTAATTAAAAATTCACCCGCGGGGCCCACATCTCGTAATCCGATGAAAGTTATGAAATCCGACAACCCATTCAATTACGAGTCCAACCATACCAATTTCACTCAAATCCGACTCCGAATCGATACCAAAATTTCAACATTTCGTTTCTATGCGATTTCTAAACTTTTTCCAAATTTCAATCTCAAAACAATAATTAAATTGTGAAAACAATGATATACTTGTATATGTAGACCATATCCGAGTTAGAATCACGTATCCCAATGTTTTTCCCTTGAAAATCTGCCAAAAGTCGTCTCTGCTCAAGCTCAAGTTTGTCAAAAATGGCAAATGGGACGAATGCCCTCTTTTTATAAAACTGCCCAGCAGCCTTCGGAACTGGTCCTCGAACTGGGCCTCGATCGGGGCTTCAATCACAGGCTCGATCCTGGACCTCAGTCATGGCCTCGATCAGGGCATCGAGGTTGGGCCTTCGATCAGGGCATCGAGCATGGGTCTCGATCCTAGCCCTCGAGCCTTACCTTCGATCATACCCTTGAGCCTTGCCTTCGATCGAGGCTTCGATACTGAGCCTCGTCCCTGGCTTCGACTCAGTCCTCGATCGTGGGCGCGATATCTGGGGATCGATCTGAGGCTCGATATCTGGGGCTCGATCACAGCCCAGAATATGCAGCAGAAGAGAAAATTGCAGCAGCTTTTTAAGTCCAACTTTTGATCCGTTAACCATCCGAAACTCACCCGAGGCCCTCGGGACCTCAACCAAATATACCAACAAGACCTAAAACATCATACGAACTTAGTCAAACCTCTAAATCACATCAAAGAATGCTAAAACCATGAATCATACCCCAATTCAAGCTTAATGAAACTAAAAGTTTTCAACTTCTACATTCGATGTCGGAACCTATCACATCAACTCCGATTGACCTCAAATTTTACACACAAGTCATAAATGACATAATGGAGCTATGAAAAGTTTCAGAACTGGATTCCGACTCCGGTATCAAAAGTCAACTCATCGGCCAAACTTCCAAACTTAAATTCTTGTTTTTAGCCATTGCAAGCCTAATTTAACTACGGACTTCCAAAAATAATTCCGAACATGCTCCTAAGTCCAAAATCACCATACAGAGCTGCTGGAATCATCAAAATTCTATTCCGGGGTCGTTTTCACATAATTAGACATCCGGTCACTATTCGAACTTAAATATTTTAATTTGTCTTCAAAATTCCATATCTCGGGCTATGGACCTCGGAATTTGATTCCGGGCATACTCCCAAGTCCCAAATCACTATACGGTCCTACCAAAACTATCAAAATACTGATCCGAGTCCGTTTACTCAAAATGTTGACCAAAGTCAAACTTGCCCTTTTAAAGCCAACTTAATGAACCAAGTGTTCCGATTTCAACCCAAACACTTCCAAATCCCGAACCAACCATCCCCACAAAGTCATAAATCATTAAATCACATACGCGAAGTTCTATTTAAGGAAACGGGGTTCTAAAAGTCAAAACAACCGATTGGGTCGTTACACAATCACTCGGCACTCACGCTCGTCACTCGCACTCGCACTTAGTACTCGTATTCAGTAGGAACATGTGCTCACTGCTGTTATGTCAGAATTCGGAGGGAGAGATTCCATAAACATCTTCATAATCAGACCCTCGGCCTCACTCAGTCATCAATCTCTCCAGTCTTTCGGCCTCACAAATCGCATGCCAATCGTCCCAAACAATGATAATATGCTATGAAACAAATGATATCAGAGACTGGGATATGATATGCAATGAATGAGTATGACTGAGTATGTAATTACAATTCAAGCAAATATCTCAATAGAAGAAATGACCTCAGTAGGTCCCAACAGGATAAACATATAGCCTAAACATGGTTTCTAACATGGATCGCAACTCAATTACTCGACCACGTAGGAATTTCATAGATAGAAACAAGTTTAGGCCACTACATAGTAACACAGAATCAATTGAGTCATGATTCACATAGTGCATGCCCACACGCCCGTCACCTAGCATGTGCGTCACCTCAACACCAAATACATAACACGTATATTCAGGGGTTCATACCCTCAGCACCAAGTTTAGAAGTGTTACTTACCTCTGAACGGCTCAAAACTAGCCAAAGCAACTCAAATACATCAAATAGCGCCTAAGGAAATAGTTCCAAATGATAAAGGTCGAATCTTTAATCAAAATCCCAAAGTCAACCAAAAAGTCAAACCCGAGCCCGCACCTCAGAACACGACAAAGCTCATAAAATCCGACAACCGATTCAATTACGATTCCAACCATACTAGTTTCACTGAAATCTGACTCCGAATCGATGTTCAAAATTCAAGATTTCACATTATGAAATTTTAGACAAAAACCCCTAATTTCTATTTTGCAATCATCAACCAAAAGCCAAAAACGAGGATAGATTCATGAAATATTATCAAAACCGAGTAGAGAACACTTACCCCAGTCCATATGATGAAAATCACCTCAAATATTGCCTACATCCGAGCTCCATATCTCTAAATATTCTAAATTGAACTCAAAACCCCAAAATTTGATGTTTTAATGCACTGCCAGGGGTCCCTATTCGCGATTGCGATCCCCAACATCACGATCACGATTCAAAAATATTCCAGCTCAATTTTTACCCTTCTCAATCGCGAACAGTCCTCCGTGATCGCGGTGAACAAATTCCCACAAGCATGCCCAACTCTTCCAAACAACCTATAGTGTACCAGCTATAACATTCTATACAAAACTCCAAATGACAAACAATTTGATTTTTTGAAAACTAGAGACAACTTTCATTTTTGGATCGTCTCCAAATTCCTTATAGATTGCAAGATATAAGCTTCCAAAATTCGGGTCAGTGACAACAGAATCTATTCTTCGAAAAACGCGAAGAATGCTCCGCGAACGCGAAGAATGCTACGCGAACGTGATTCACAGTTAACCTTTTCCCATTTTACTCATCGCGAACGCAACCCAAATTCCACGATCACGATGCACACTGATGTAGCTAAAAATCGGCAACTCCAAATGACCTAGAAATGATCCGAAACCACCCCAAAACTCACTCGAGCCCCTCGGGACCCCGTCTGAACATACCAATAAGTCTCAAAACAACAAAACCACGAATCGTCGATCAAGATCAATCTCTTAAGTTCATAAACTTCTAACTTCGAACCAAGCATCCAATTCAAGCCTAACAAATACGGAATGAATCCAAATTTTTCATACAAGTTCCAAATGACACAATGAACCTATTCCAACTGCCAGAACAACAATTCGAACTCGATATAATCAAAATCAACTCCCGGTCAAACTTATGAACATTATAAACCTTCAAATTGCCAACTTTTCCCAAATAGTGCAGAAACTTTACAGAAATATCCAAATGCGAATCCGGACATACACCCAAGTCAAATATTACCATCCGGACTTAACGAAACCATCAATATTGTCACGCCCCAACCTCGGGAAGCGCGACCAGTGCTAAACCGAGTGAACTCGGCCAAGCAAGCCTGTTAGATACTTTCTACCCAATTCACCCCTCTTTCAAGACAAGACGTGATTTTATTACTTATACAGTAGGAAACTCATTCATACAATCCTAAATCGTTTCATTAGTCATTGCGCCTTTAAGTCTCAAAATACACATTTCTTATAGTTCGAGTGTAACAAGTGAGCAAAACACATAACTTGTTTAGCACTCCTAACACCACATTGTGTCTTCGGAGCCTCTAAAGATACAAAAGAGTGTAAAGATGGTGCAGGCAACAAGGCCCCGGCTATACCTCAAAAAGTGACCACAATATATACAAAAGGTACAATACATGACCCCGGAATAAAATGGGGCTCACCGAGTCCACTAAGAAGAGGATGCAGCACTATCTGTGATCAACACTATCTGCTATGTAACCACTTGCATCCATTTAAAGATGCAGCGCCCCCCGACAAAAGGGAAGTTAGTACTGTCGAATAGCACTAGTATGTAAAGCTAAACACCAACTTAATAGAATGAATAATAATACAAGAGGAACAATCAAGAATTCAATAAGGGCTTCAAATAATATTAAAACAATAAGTTAAGGGTCGTATACGTTTTCAAGTCAATTTCCACATTATTAGGTTATGTGATCTTTAGCACCAATATTCCACAATTCACAATACCTCTGTATTCATTCACGGAGTCCGATCTCGACCCGATCGGCTAGGTCATCTCATTTGAGACATTACCACAATTTAATTATAATTTCCAGTACAGTACCACCATGTGTGCGGCATGGCATCCGATCATGGCCCGATCGGCTAGGCCATCTCATTTGAGACATCAACCATTTTCACAATTGCATCCACAATACCATTGTATTCTTACATGGAGTCCAATATCGGCCCGATCGGCTAGGCCATCGCATTTGATACATTACCTTTTTCAGTCAATCATCTCACATTGAACTTCTTTCACATACTTTCAATTCATTGGCACTAATGGCCACAATTATAAAGTCATTCCTGGAACTTGGCCGTGTCTCATAGTTCCAGTTCCCCTTTTCCACATTCAAATATCATTAACATTATCAACAACAATAAGGCTTCCCATCCAAGACACTAAATTCACATATAAGAGATTTGGGAATCTTAGGCACATAGAGGCTTTCATCCAATTTGGCATAACAACCTCTTTTTCGATCTTGACATGAAGTCTCAACATTTCTAACACATATTACACATTTTTGAACACATCTTCAAATAACAAGATAACATGATAAAGCATTTAGAATAAATATTGAACTTACATCCTTCAACACAAACACATTAGAAATCGCCAATTCTATAATGATCCAGGGCTTACTGCAATTACATGAACATCGTGGGGTTCGATTCTAAGAAGAAGGGGGTTTAGCCAACATACCTCAATTGAGCTTCGCAAACTCTAAAATGATCCGAAATTCTTAGCAACTTCAATCTATTTTAGAAATATAACAAGTTGGACCAAAATTAGGAAGATGGTCATCATTCTAGCTCATTTGAGCATATTATCAAACACTAGGTGTGCATCAATGTTTTAAGGCCCTTTTTGTGGAAGATTCCAACATTTCTCAACCCATTCTCTATCATTTTTAGCTCACAATCTTCCCACATACTACAAGGATACATGCATGCAAGGTAAGCACTCCCATCCCCATGAATTGCCTTACTAATGGCCCATTGTAGTTACATTTTTAAATTAAGAGTTTGGGTGATAGAATCTTACTTCTTACAAAGAAGACCAAGGTGCCTCTCTTGTTAATCTTCAATATTTTAAGTGAGAATTGAAGAGCAATATGATGAAGATCATTTCTCCCTCTAGGACTCTCTCTCTCACTCTAACAATATCAGACAATATGATCAAAATGGTGTATGGGATGTGTTTTAACGCAAAAATGGGTGCCAGAACTTAAAAGAAACTAACCTGGTCTGCGGTCACTATTCGGCCCACAGACTTGTTTTGTGCTCGCATAATGCACCACATAACGGTTATGCGTTCGCATAGTGCACCGCAGAACCTCCCTTCAAAAATTCCCAAGGCGGGATATGCGACAAGAATGCGGCCCGCGAAATGGTTATGCGGTCGCAAAATGGCCGCGAAATTGGGCATCAAAAATGCCCCAGAAATCTGCCCCACTCTGCGACCAGTCTGCGGTCCGCAGAGTGGTTCTGCGGCCGCGAAATGGGCCTCAGAAGTGCGTGCTTCTGGCCAACATTTTCCTTCAACTCCCAGCGCACTGTTAAACATTATTAACCTCTACACCTACTTTGGCATCACGAAATCCGGGTTTTTAGAAAAACTTTTATGGGGCCTTACATCCTCCCCCACTTAAGATCATTCGTCCTCAAATGAGGATCAGGGTCCATTATTAGTACCTTGTACAACTCAGTTTGTTTCATACACCACACCAGTAGTCCCAAATTTAACTAATTCCTCAAATTTCCAAAAATTTTGCCAGAGTTTTCTTTGTAACTAGGCCTATCCACCAGTCAGAGAGCCTCAAAATCACATCCTAACAACATGTACAGAACTCAACGACGTAACAAACTCATAATAGTACTAACCATGGCCTCATAAGCAACATATAGTCAAAAGGAACACCTTTACATTAACTGAAAAAGTGATACAAAATTCATAAGCGACAAGTTCATAAAAAGAAAGGATTACACAGCTATTCAAACAAGTAAGGGTACTTCTTCTTCATTCCTTCCTCGGCCTCCCACATGGCCTCTTCAACTTGCTGGTTTCGCCATAACACTTTTACGGAGGCAATTTCTTTATTTCTCAACTTTCGGACTTGCCTATAAAGAATGGCAACTGGAATTTCTTCGTATGACAACTCTTCATTAACCTCAATGGTCTCAATCGACACAATACCTGACGAATCTCCAACTACCTTCTTCAACATAGACACATGGAATACCGGGTGCACTAATGACATTTCGGGTGGTAGCTCAAGCTTGTACGCCACCTGGGCAATTCTGTGAATGATTTTGTACGGCCGTACATACCTCGATCTCAATTTCCCTTTCTTTTCGAACTGCATTATAACCTACATGGGGGGAAACCTTTAGAAATACCCAATCATCTTCTTTGAACTCTAAGTCTCTGCGACGAACATCCGAATAAGATTTTTGACGACTCTGGTAGTTTTCAACCGCTCCTTTATGATTTTAACCTTCTCTATAGCCCGATGCACGAGGTCTGTCCCTATCAACTCAGCTTCCCTAATCGCGAACCACCCAATGGGAGATCTACATCTCCTACCATACAATGCCTCAAATGGTGCCATCTGAATACTCGCATGAAAGCTGTTGTTATAAGAAAACTCTATGAGTGGCAAATGATCATCCCAGCTTCCTCTGAATTCAAGAAAGCAGGAGCGCAACATATCCTCAAGCGTCTGAATAGTCTGCTCTGCTTGCCCGTTGGTCTGTTGATAGAAGACTGTACTAAGATTTACCTGAGTACCCAAACCTTGCTGAAATTTCTTCCAAAATTGGCCGTGAACTGAGACCCTCGATCTGAAATGATAGAAACTGGAGTGCCATGTAGCCTGACTATTTCCTTGATATACAACTGAGCATACTGTTCCGTTGTGTCAGTAGATTTAACAGGCAAAAAGTGTGCTAATTTCGTGAGTCGGTCCACGATCACCCAAATTGAGTCAAACTTGCGCGGAGTGCGTGGAAATCCTACCACAATATCCATATTACTCATCTCCCACTTCCACATTAGAATATTTATATTCTGTGCCATCCCACCAGGCCGTTGATGTTCGGCCTTCACTTGCTGACAATTCGAACATCTTGCCACAAAGTCTGCCACATTCATTTTTATGTCATTCCACAAATAGATTTCCTTGAGGTCGTGATACATCTTTGTAGAACCTAGATGCACGAAATACCTAGAAGCGTGAGCCTCGGTCATGATTCTTTCCCGGAGACCATCTACATTTGGAACACATAGTCGCCCTTGGTACCTTAGTGTACCATCATCCATGCCAAGAGCAAAAGCCGTAGTGTTATGTTTTTGAATCTCCTCTTTTAATTGCACCAAAAATGGATCTTTGTATTTCTTCTCTTTGACTTCCACAACAAGAGATGATTCAGCCTTATTTTGTACAATTACCCCTCCTTCATTAGAGTCCGTAAGACGAACTCCCAAACTAGCCAATCAATGGACTTCCTTGGCCAATGTCCTTTGATATGCCTCCAAGTGTGCTAAACTACCCGTAGATTTCCGGCTCAGCGCATCCGCCACAACATTGGCTTTCCCCGGGTGATATAGCATATCGATGTTGTAATCCTTGAGTAACTCAAGACATCTTCTTTGCCTCAGATTCAGCTCCTTTTGTTTGAAAATATATTGAAGACTCTTGTGGTCCGTAAATACATCCACATAGACCCCATACAAATAATGATGCAAAATTTTCAATGCAAAAACCATCGCCGCAAGTTCTATGTGATGTATTGGATAATTCTTTTCATGATTCTTGAGTTGCCTAGAAGCATATGCTATAACCTTGCCGTGTTGCATTAACACACACCCAAGCACAATTCTTGAAGCATCACAATATACCATGAATTCATCTGTACCCTCTGGCAGGGGCAACACCGGAGCTGTAGTCAATCTTGATTTCAACTCCTGGAAGCTTCTTTCACAAGCATCGGACCATTGGAACTTAACCGCTTTCTGAGTCAATTTAGTCAACGGAGAGGCAAGAGTAGAGAACCCCTCCACAAACTTTCTCTAATACCTGCTAAGCCCAAGAAACTACGAATCTTGGTGGGCGTTGTAGGCCTAGGCCAAATCTTTACTGCTGAAATCTTTTGAGGATCAACCTTGATTCCTTCTCAAGAGACAACATGACCCAAGAATATGATAGATTCGAGCCAAAATTCACACTTTCAAAACTTTGCATACAATTGGTGCTGATGAAGAGTCTGCAACACTACCCTGAGATGATCGACATGGTCCTCCCGACCTCGTAAATATACAAGAATATCGTCAATGAACACTATCACAAAGGAGTCGAGGAAAGGCTTGAAAACCCGATTCATAAGATCCATGAAAGCTGCCGGGGTATTTGTTAGCCCAAAAGACATTACCAGATATACAAAGTGCCCATACCGGGTTCTAAAAGCTGTTTTCGGAATATCCCGCTCCTTGATCTTCAATTGGTCATACCCGGACCGTAAATCAATTTTGGAGAAGTATCTAGCACCCTACAACTGATCAAACAAATCATCTATTCTTGGTAACAGGTACTTGTTTTTTATTGTGACTTTGTTGAGCTGCCGGTAGTCAATACACATCCTCAGCGATCCATCTTTCTTCCTCACAAAGAGGACCGGTACGCCCCATGGTGACACACTCAATCAGATGAAACCCTTCTATAACAAATCCTTCAATTATTCCATTAGTTCCTTCAATTTTGCTGGTGCCATCCTATAGGGTGGAATGGATATAGGATGCGTGTCTGGCATCACATCAATCCCAAAATCAATCTCCCTATCTGGCGGAATCCTAGGGAGCTCATCAGGAAAGGCCTCTGGAAATGCATTCTCAACTAGCACAAATCAGCAGTGGTATCCGTAACTCAGACCAAGTGATAGATACACCCCTTGTTAATCATCTCCGTGGCCTTAAGTTATGAAATAAACCTACCCTTCAGCACCACATTATCCCCCTTCCACTCAACAACTGGCTCATTAGGAAATTCAAACCTCATAGTTCTAGTTCGACAGTCGAGTTTAGCAAAACATGAGTAAAGGCAAACCATTCCCAAAATTACAACAAAATCAACCATCCCAAATTCAATGAGATTGGCCACGGTGTCCCGACCACGTACCGTGACCACACAACCTCTATAAACCTGTGCGGCCACAATAGACTCGCCAATCGGAGTAGATACAGAGAACGACTTAGGAGGCTGTTCTGGTTCTATCCCAAATTCCAGAGTAATATAAGGGGTAATACAGGACAAGGTGGAACCGGGATCATTAAGAGCATATACATCATGAGTTTGGACAGTCAATATACCCGTGACAACATCTGGAGAAGCCTTTACATTCTGGCGACCGCTCATAGCATAAAAATGGCTGGGTCCTCCTGAACTCTGCGCACCACCCCTAGCTACACCATGCCCTACTGGTGCTGGATTGCCTCGTGTTGGAGGGGGTACTGAAAGTGTAGCAGCTGCAGAACTGGATAGCTGTGATATGCCCCTGCCTATACCCTAGCGGGATGAATGACACTCCCTCTAAATATGACCCCTCAATCCGCACCCGTAACATATAGGTAAGTCCATGTTGCAGATCCCCGAGTGCATCTTCCCACACCTGGGGCATGGGGGCCTCTGCTGCTTCGCGAATCTCCTTCCAGATCGGCCCAGATGGTGGGGTCCCCTGCTGCCCTGATTGGGCCTGAAGCGACTCCATTGCTGCTGACTGTGCCACACTAGCGGTGCGCTGGCTCAAGACTGAGCATGAGACTGGGTTGGCCCTGATGACCCTCCCCTGAAAGCTGATCTTCCCCCACCAAATGACTCCCAAAAGTTGCTTGCGGACTGGGCCTTGCTGGTACCCTCTCAGTCCCTTCTGTTCTTTACCGTAAAGTCCTCTGTAGCTTGAGAAAATGCTACCATCTTCCCATAGTTCATGTCTGAATTCAAGGCACATGTAGCGGCCTCATTGATAACCAAGGGGCTCAGGCCCTGCACAAACCGGCACACTCTAGCATCCATAGTAGGCAACTTGTGAATAGCATATTTTGACAGGCGCGCGAACTCCAAGTGATACTCCCACACACTCCTACTCCCTTGCTTTAGATTCTCGAACTCTGCAGCACGGGCTGCCCTAGTCTCGGCAAGCAAGAAATGGTCTATAAAGGCATCAACAAACTCACTCCATCTTGCTGGAGGGCTCCCCTCATCCCGAGAGTCCTCCCACAGCTCAAACCAAGAATATGCCACCCCTTTCAGGTGGTAGGCGGCCAACTCCACTCCCTCTGTATCAGTAGCGCGCATAACCCGGAGAGTTTTATGCATCTCATCAATGATGTCCTATGGGTCCTCCTCGGGATTAGCACCCGTGAACATCGGAGGATACAACTGAAGAAACCTGTTCACCTTGGAACCACTAGAATCCCCTTGTTGGCTAGACGAATTATGTGTAACATTTGATCTCTGGGCTTGAGAAGCCACTATCTGTGTTAGCATCTCCCTTAAGATCCTCATCAGAAATACCAGAAACAAAAGCTGGGGCTGGAGGTGGAATCAAAATATTGGTTGGAGGAACCGCTGTACCCTCAGTAGGTGCAGGAACTGGTGTGGCCTGAACAGGTGTAGTGGAATCAGGTAGTGTAGCAGTCGGGAGATTATCATCACCCCTCGGGTATTCACCCTCCTCACCAAGTAAAGGGTCAACTGCCACTCCCAAGGCGGCATTGGCTCCTTGGCCAGTTCTTGTTCTCTTCTTAGGTGCCATATACTGAAAGTTAAAGGAATTCACGAGTTAGCAGAGGAACAGTTGCACAATTAGATTAATCGAACGATCCAGAATATCAAAGAAGGGTTTTATTCCTAAATGTCTAAGTAGCCCCCAACTTATAGATGTAGTCGACAACACACCGATAGGAAGGACTCTACCAGACACGGCTCCAAGACATCCTAGGACACTTTAAAACCTTAGGCTCTGATACCAAGTTTGTCATGCCCCAACCTCGAGAAGCGCGACCGGCGCTCAACTGAGTGAACAAGGCCGAGTAAGCATGTTAGATACTTTCTACCCAATTCACCTCTCCTTCAAGAGAAGACGTGATTTCATTAGTCATTGCGCCTTTAAGCCTCAAAATATGCATTTCTTATAGTTTGAGTGGAACAAGTGATCAAACACAACATAACTTGTTTAGCATTCCCAACACCCATATATAACCCACATAGTGTCTACGGAGCCTCTAAAGATACAAAAGAGAGTAAAGATGGTGCAGGTAATAAGGCCCCGGCTATACCTCAAAAAGTGACCACAATATATAAAAAAGCTACAATACATGACCCCGGAATGAAATGGGGCTCACCGAGTCCGCTAAGAAGAGGATGCAGCACTATCTGTGATCAACACTGTCTTCTATGTAACCACTTGCATCCATTTAAAGATGCAGCGCCCCCCGGTAAAAGGGAAGTTAGTACCGTCGAATAGCACTAGTATGTAAAGCTAAACACCAACTCAATCGAATGAATAATAATACAAGAGGAACAATCAAGAATTCAATAAGGGCTTCAAATAATATTAAAACAACAAGTTAAGGGTCGTATATGTTTTCAAGTCAATTTCCACATTATTAGTTTATGTGAGTAGCACCGATATTCCACAATTCACATTACCTCTGTATTCTTTCACGGAGTCCGATCTCGACCCGATTGGCTAGGTCGTCTCATTTGAGACATTACCACAATTTCATTATAATTTCCAGTACAGTACCACCATGTGTGCGGCATGGCATCCGATCATGGCCCGATCGACTGGGCCATCTCATTTGAGACATCAACCATTTTCACAATTGCATCCACAATACCACTGTGTTCTTACACAAAGTCCAATCTCGGCCCGATCGGCTAGGCCATCTCATTTGATATATTACCTTTTTCACTCAATCACCTCACGTCGAAATTCTATCATATACTTTCAATTCATTGGCACTAATGGCCACAATTATAAAGTCATTCCTGGCACTTATCCGTATCTCATAGTTCTAGTTCCCTTTTTCCACATTCAAATATCATTAACATTATCAAAAACAATAAGGCTTCCCATCCAAGACACTAAATTCACATATGAGCGATTTGGGAATCTTAGGCACATAGAGGCTTTTCATACAGTTTGGCATAACAACCTCTATTTTGATCTTGATATGAAGTCTCAACATTTCTAACACATATTCCACATTTTTTAACACATCCTAAAATAACAAGATAACATGATAAAGCATTTAGTATAAATATTGAACTTACATCCTTCAACACCAACACATTAGAAATCGCCAATTCTATAATGATCCATGGCTTACTCCAATTAAATGAACATCGTGGGGTTCGATTCTAAGAAGAAGGGGGTTTAGCCAACATACCTCAATTGAGCTTCTCAAACTCTAAAATGATCCGGAATTCTTAGCAACTTCAATCTATTTTAGAAATAGAACAAGTTGGACCAAAATTAGGAAGATGGTCATCATTCTAGCTCATTTGAGCATATTATCAAACACTAGGTGTACATCAATGTTTTAAGGCACTTTTTGTCGAAGATTCCAACATTCCCCAACCCATTCTTTATCATTTTTAGCTCACAATATTCCCACATACTACAAGGATACATGCATGCAGGGTAAGCACTCTCATTCCCATGAATTGCCTTACTAGTGGCCCATTCTAGTTACATTTTGAAATTAAGAGTTTGGGTGATAGAATCTTATCTCTTAGGAAGAAGACCTAGGTGCCTCTCTTGATAATCTTGAAGATTTTAAGTGAGAATTGAAGAGCGATGTGATGCAGATCACTTATCCCTCTAGGACCCTCTCTCTCACTCTAACAATATCAGAAAATATAATCAAAATGGTCTATATGATGTATTTTAATGGAATAGGGTCGGGTTTAAAAACCCCAAAAATGAAGCTCCGGAACAGGTTCTGCGGTCACATATGCGACCGCATATGTGACCGCATAGTGGTTATGTGATCCGCGAATTGACCGCGAAAATGGGTGCCAATGCTTGAAAGAAACTGACCTGGTCTGCGGTCACTATGTGGACCGCAAACCTGTTCTGCGGTGGCATAATGCACTGCATATGTTACAACCCATGTTTTCGTACGTACGAGTCGTCTTAAGTCAATTGATGTAAGCTCAAAAAATGAAATAATATTTGAAAAGTTTGCAAAGTAAGTTAACCATATTACCTCGGAGGTTACAAATATTGAAGATCATGAACAACAAGTACAAAGAGGGTTGGACAGTTCAGAAGCTAAAGCAATTGAAGAAAACAATGTTTCGTCGAAAGTCGACAAGTTGGGAATGTTATAACATATACCTTTGGGGTGAGACTAGGGTGCTTAACATGATAAGGAGATTATGTTATGATTTATATTATTCGTATGACATCCGTGTGTTATGTTTTGAAGTCAAGCGAGTTGTGGAACAAANATCCTTCAACACCAACACATTAGAAATCGCCAATTCTATAATGATCCATGGCTTACTCCAATTAAATGAACATCGTGGGGTTCGATTCTAAGAAGAAGGGGGTTTAGCCAACATACCTCAATTGAGCTTCTCAAACTCTAAAATGATCCGGAATTCTTAGCAACTTCAATCTATTTTAGAAATATAACAAGTTGGACCAAAATTAGGAAGATGGTCATCATTCTAGCTCATTTGAGCATATTATCAAACACTAGGTGTACATCAATGTTTTAAGGCACTTTTTGTCGAAGATTCCAACATTCCCCAACCCATTCTTTATCATTTTTAGCTCACAATATTCCCACATACTACAAGGATACATGCATGCAGGGTAAGCACTCTCATTCCCATGAATTGCCTTACTAGTGGCCCATTCTAGTTACATTTTGAAATTAAGAGTTTGGGTGATAGAATCTTATCTCTTAGGAAGAAGACCTAGGTGCCTCTCTTGATAATCTTGAAGATTTTAAGTGAGAATTGAAGAGCGATGTGATGCAGATCACTTATCCCTCTAGGACCCTCTCTCTCACTCTAACAATATCAGAAAATATAATCAAAATGGTCTATATGATGTATTTTAATGGAATAGGGTCGGGTTTAAAAACCCCAAAAATGAAGCTCCGGAACAGGTTCTGCGGTCACATATGCGACCGCATATGTGACCGCATAGTGGTTATGTGATCCGCGAATTGACCGCGAAAATGGGTGCCAATGCTTGAAAGAAACTGACCTGGTCTGCGGTCACTATGTGGACCGCAAACCTGTTCTGCGGTGGCATAATGCACTGCATAACGGTTATGCAGTCGCATAGTGCACCGCAGAACCTCCCTCCGAAAAATCCCAAGGCGGGATATGCGATAAAAATGCGGCCCACGAAATGGTTATGCGGTCGCATAGTGGCCGCGAAATTTGGCATCAAAAATGCCCCAGAAATCCGCCCCACTCTACGACCAGTCTGTGGTCCGCAGAATGGTTCTGCAGCCTCAGAATGGGCCGTAGAAGTGCATACTTCTGCCAAACATTTGCCTTCAACTCCCAGCGCACTGTCCAATCCTTCAACATTATTAACCTCTACGCCTACTTTCGCATCACGGAATCCGAGTTTTTAGGAAACATTTTACGGGGCCTTACAAAAACTTTGTCCGACGTCAAATACTAAAAAGTCTAACTTGTTCAACTCTTCCAACGTAAAGCTTCAAACATGAAATTCATCCTTCCAATCTGAATCACCCAAAAATCGAAACTGATGATACACATAAGTCATAATATATCATATGGAGCTACTCATTCTCTCAAACCACCAGGAGAAGTGTAAATGTGCAATATGACCGGTCGGGTCGTTACAACTGGTGGTAGAACAGAGGTCGCCGACATCTTACCGTTGATCGAACGTAAACCTGTCAGAACGTGCAGCGACAAAGAAAAGTGAAGAAGGAGGAGAAGGAAGAATCAACGCCAGCCATTACTGGTGATCGACTCCGGCGGGCGATGTGAGGGAGAGCAGCAACAAAGGTCTCTCGACTTGAGGGAGATGAGCCTCCAAAAATGAAGATGTGGTTGTATCTCTCAAAATGACAGAGAGATGTTAACAATCTCATAACCCTTAGGTTTTTGACCCCTAAAAAGATCTGATATATAGAAGAGAGGTTGTGTAATGTGTAATGTGGATATTTTTGTAGTGGGAGTATGTAAAAAATATATGGACACAATTTAAGAAAAATTAAATGTTAAATATAAAGAAAACTATGCGGTCAAAATGAAAGGATACAATGTCATGTCGGTGTCACATCATTGTCATGTCACATCAATGTCATTGTCATGTCACATTAATGTTTAATCATATCAAATGTCTTGTCACGTCGGATGTTTACGGGACATTAATTTGACTGAACTGGATCCATATTTTGAAATACATTATACTGGAGTTCGTGTAATTAATAGACTATGCCATATAAGAAAAATATTTATTTAATCAAGAAATCTTGTAGTATTTATTTAAAATTATAACTACTACACTTGTGTCTTACTAATTATTATTTTATTTTTTGAAAAGAAAATAAATTGTTAGAATATCCTAATATTTGAGAAATAGGACCGTTATCAATAAATTAATTGAAATTGTAAAAAATGCACAAAACGGTAGTATTTAACTAATTGAAATAAAATGATAAATAATTTCATATTTTGTAAAAATAGGAATAATAATTAATAAATTGCATTAAAGTTAAATAATGTGCCAAACTATATTTTTAACATTTGTTGACTAGGAAGCCTGTAGAAGTTACTTTTAAATACGGAGGGTCAAAATTGAGTGTTAATAATGAGGTTTACAGAGATAGATCATCATGCACCTGCCTTAGTTTCCAGTGATAGAGAGAGAGTCTGTAGATTTATTGAGGGACTCGCCTATAGCCTTAGGGAACCGAGGGTACTCATATCGGACATCCATCTTTCAGTGCACCTTCTGCACGGGGTTCCTACAACGGTTATTCTAGTTGACCAGCGTAGTACCAACTGTCATGCCTGCAGAGGGGTTGTTTTGAGTGTAGTGATATTAGGCACATTATGAGAGGTTGTCGTAGACTTCGCAGGGGTGGACTTCAGCAGGGTTCTCAGGCTATGGTTTCTGCTCTAGTTGCTACTCCACCTGCTTAACCGACTAGAGATGAAGGACATGCGGGTAGAGGACATCTGAAAATAAGAGGCCATGCCCGTTGTTATGCTTTCCCTGGTAGGACTGAGGTTGTTGCGTCAGATGTTGTCATTACAGGAATTGTTACGGTCTGTCATAGGGATGCATCATTTATATTTGATCCGGGTTCTGCTTATTCATATGTGTTCTCCTATATTTCTTTATATTTGGATATGTCTCGTGATTTTCTGGATATTATAGTTTATGTGTCCATACTCATTACTGATTCTATTGTGGTGGACTGTGTCTATCGCTCTTGTTTGGTCACTATTGGGGGCTATGAGACTAGGATTGACCTTCTATTACATAATATGGAAGATTTTGATGTGATATTTGGTAATAGATTGGCTATCTCTGTATCATGCTATTCTTGATTGTCACGCTAAGACCGTGACATTGGCTTTGTCGGGGCTGCCGAGGTTGGAATGGAGAGGTTCCTTGGGTCATGTCCCTAGTAGAGTGGTGCCTTTTCTTGAAGGCTCAACGAATGGTTGAGAAGGGGTGTTTGGCATACTTGGAATTTGTGAGGGATGTTAGTGCCTATACTCCTACCGTTGAGTCAGTTCCGGTTGTGCGGGAGGTTTCAGATATGTGTCCTGCAGGCCTACCTAGCATGCCACCTGATGGGATGTTGATTTTGGTATTGACTTGGTGTCGGGCACTGAACTCATATCTATTCCACCATATCGCATAACTCCAGTTGAATTGAAGGAATTGAAGGAACAGTTATAGGATTTTCTTGATAAGGGTTTCATCAGGCCTAGTGTGTCACCTGGGGGTGCACCGATACTATTTGTAAAGAAGAAAGATGGTTTTTTGAGGATCTGCATTGACTACAGATAGTTGGAAAAGGTTACTATCAAGGACAAGTATCCACCACCATGTATTAATAATTTATTTGACCACCTTTAGGGTTTTAGGGTATGCTCGAAGATTGACTTGAGGTCAGGGTACCATCACTTGAAGATCAGGGCTTCCGATATTCGTAAGACGACTTTCAGGACCCGTTACGGTCATTATAAGTTCTTGGTGATATCTTTTGGGCTGACTAATTCCCAGCAGCTTTCATGCACTTGATGAATAGCATTTCTCAGACTTATCTGGATTCCTTTGTTATTATGTTCATTAATGATATATTGGTCTACACTCACAGTCGGGAGGAGCATGAGCAGCACTTGAGGATCGTGCTCCAGACTATGAGGGAGAAGAAGCTATATGCTAAATTCTGAAGTGCGAGTTTTTATTAAAAATCAGTGAAATTCTTGAGTTACGTTATGTCCAGTGAGGGGATTAATGTGGATCCAAAGAAGATTGAGGCAGTTGAGAGTTGGCCTAGACCTTCAACCGCTATCGAGATTCGGAGTTTCCTAGATTTGGCTATGTATTATCGGTGCTTTATAGATGGTTTCTCATCTATTGTAGCTTCATTGACCAGGTTGACTTAGAAGGGCCCATTCAGGTGGTCTGACAAGTGTGAGGAAAGCTTTTAGAATCTCAAGACTGGCTTGACTACATCTCCAGTTTTGATTTTGTCTTCGGTATCAGGTTCATATACAATCTACTATGATGCTTCACGGGTTGGCATTGAGTGTGTATTGATGCAGGATGGTAGGCTGATTGCTTATGTTTCACGTCAGTTGAAGCCCTGTGAGAAGAAATACCTAGTACATGGTTTTGAGTTTGCAGTTAGTGTACACGCGCTCAAGATTTGGAGGCAATATTTTTATGGCATGTCGTACGAGGTGTTAACGGATCACCGGAATCTCCATCACCTATTCAAGAAAAAAGGGTTTGAACTTGAGGCAACGGAGGTGGTTAGAGCTACTAAAGGATTATGATATCACCATTCTTTATCATTCGTTGGGGAGAGATCATTGCCTTTGAATGTTCTGGATTTGGCCAACAGGTTTGTCAGGTTGGATATTTCAGAGCCTAGCAGGGTTCTTGCTTGTGTTGTATCACAGTCGACCTTCTTTGAGTGCATCAGTATGATGATCTCACCTTGCTTGTCCTTAAGGACATGGTGCATGGTGATGCCAAGGAGGTAACTACTGGTTATGATGGGGTATTGAGGCTTCAGGGCCAGATTTGTGTGCCTAATGTGGATAGGTTGGGGGAGCTAATTCTTGAGGAGGCCCATAGTTCACGGTATGCTACTAAACGTGGTGCTGCAAGATGAACTTTAAAGAAGCACTACTTGTGGAAAGGATGAAGAAAGATATTGTTGAGTATATGGCATGGTGTTTGAACTAACAGCTGGTAAAGTACGAGCATTAGAGACTGGGTGGTTTGCTTTAGAGGCTAGATATTTCGGAGTGGAAGTGGGAGCGTATCACTATGGATTTTCTGGTTGGGCTGCCATAGACCTTGAGGAGATTTGATGTTGTGTGGGTCATTGTAGACAGACTAACCGAGCCTGCACACTCCATTCCAGTCATGATTACCTACACTTCAGAGTAGGTGGCTCAGATTTATCTTAGAAAGATTGTTCGCCTGCAGGGTGTGCCTGTGACTATTATCTCAGATCAAGGCACTCAGTTTACATTGAAATTTTGGAGAGTCGTGCAGCATGAATTGGGCACACAGTTCGAGCTCAGTAAGGCATTTCATCCGTAGTTAGATGGGCAGTTCGAGCGTACTATTCTGATATTGAAAGATATCTTACAAGCATGTGTCATTGATCTTGGGGATTTAGCAAAGTTCTCCTACAACAACAACTACCAGTCGAGCATCTAAATAGATCCGTATGAGGCCTAATATGGGAGGCGATGTCGTTCTCCGGTTGGTTGGTTTGAGCTTGGGAAGGCTAGGTTTTTGGGCACTTATCTGGTTTGTGATGCTTTGCAGAAGGTGAAATTGATTTAGGAGTGGCTTCATATAGCTTAGTCCAAGAAAAAGAGTTATGATGATACGAAGGATCGTGATGTGGCATTCATGGTGGGTGAGAGGGTTATACTCAATGTTTTGCCAATGAATGGTGCGATGAGGTTCGGGAAGAAGGCAAGTTGAGATCTCAGTATATTGGCCCTTTTGAGGTTCTAGAGATATTTGGTGAGGTGGCCTACAGACTTGCTTTGCCACCCATCTTATCGGGCATTCATCCGGTGTTCCATGTTTCCATGCTCCGAAAGTATTATGGGGATCTATCACATGTGTTAGACTTTACCTCTGTGTAGTTGGATAAGGATTTGACTTATAATGAGGAGTTATGGCCATTGTGGATAAAGGTTTGAAAGATGAGCTCGAAGAACATTGAATCGGTGAAGGTACAGTGGAGAGGTCAACCGATCGAGGAGGCGACTTGGGAGACCGAGCATGATATGTGGTGCCGATATCCTCAACTTTTTGGCACTTCAGGTGTGTCTCTATACTCGTTTGAGGACAAATTCTTGTTTAATAGTGGGAGAATGTAATGATCCGGCCGGGCGTTTTGTGTATTTAAGCCCCATTCCCCTCTTTTATGCTTCCTGTGTGCTTCTTTGTGGTTATGTGACTTGCGGGGATGGTTGGTTTTGTTTCGAGGAGGTTTTTGGATTGCATTGGAACACTTAATTCCTAGTTTTTAAGGTTAAGTTGGAAGTGTTTACCAAGTTTGACTTTTGTGTATTTATCTCGGATTGGAGTTTTGATAGTTCTGTTAGGTCTGGATGGTGATTTTGGACTTAGGCGTATGTCTAGTTATGGCTTTGGAGGTCCCTAGGTTGATTTGGCTTTGGTTGGCAAAAGTTGGAAGTTTGAAGGTTTAGAAGTTCATAGGTTTCACCCATAGTTGTTTCTGTAGTTATCGATGTCCGTTTGGGGTTCTGGGACTTGGAATAGTTTCGTATGGTGATTTATGACTTGTGTGTAAAATTTGAGGTCATTCTGAGTTGTTTAGGCATGTTCAACATAAGTTTGGATGTTGGAAATTTGAAATATTTCATTAAGCTTGGATTGGCGTGCGATTCGTGATTGTAATGTTCTTTTGTGTGATTTGAGGCCTCGAGTAGGTCCGTGTTATATTTTGGGATTGGTTGGTGTGATTGGACGGGGTCCCGGATGGGTTTTGAACCATTTCCCCTTGTATGGATCAGCTGTCTTCTAGTGTTCTAGTGTTCATCGTGATCACACAGAGTGTCTTTGGGGCAAGTGATGTTTTCTCTTCACGTTCGAGATGTGTGTGTCGCATTTGTGGAGCATGGGGGTAAGATACATTTGCATTCGCGTTTGTGTAGAAGGGAAAGCCGGATGGGTTCATCAAGCTTTTAACCTTCACATTCATGTGTGAAAGACCGCGTTCGCGTAGGCTCAGCAGTAGAAGGCATCGCGTACGTGGAAAGTCTTCACATTCGTGAATGAAGGGCAGAAGTTGGGCAACAGTTTGGCTTCGCGATCACGAAGAAGGTCCCGCGATCGCGGTGTGTATAACTTGGCAGATTCATTAAATACTCTATTTTGAGGGTTGGAGTTATTTTATCACATTTTGAGATTGAGAGTTCGGATTTGGGCGACTGTGGTGGGGATTTTCATGATTTGAATTGGGGTAAGTGTGTTTGACTCGGATTTTGTTATTATTTGTGATTCCAACCTTGATTTTAGCATTTGAATGATCAATCTAAGTGAAGTAATTAGGGATTTTGGAAAAACTTTTCTAAAATGAAAAATATGGATTTGAACACCGATTCGGAGTCCAATTTGGATAAAACTATTATGGTTGGACTCGTATTCAAATGGTGTTCACCATTTGTGAATTTTGTCGGGTTATGGGAGGCAAACTCGGGTTGACTTTTAATTTTTGACGTAGATCAGAGCTTTCTATAGCCGTATTTGATATTATTGAGTTGTTATTGTTTGATTTGACCTGTTCAGAGGCCGATTCCAGAAGAAAACGGATTTTTAGAGTATTGAGATTGCTTAATTGATGTAAGTATTTTGTCTAACCTTGTGTGGGGGAATGCCCCTAAGAATTCGTCCTTAATTGCCTAATTGTGTTGTGTGAAAAGCGATGTGTGCACGAGGCGACGAGCATGTACACGGGTGCTATGTGTGGATTATGACCGGAATGGACCGTATGCTATTAATATACCATAATTTTATATTGTAACTTATATGAAATATTCTTAAACCACATTTTTATTACATGATCATGATTGCTACATTTGACTTAGCCACAGTCATTCTTCTTTTGTTGAACACCCCTCTGCACCTTTATGTTATTGTCACATCCTCGTGCACTTTGTAGATAAGTTGTGATACTGTTTGTGATATTGTGACACATTTGGACATGTTGTGTGGGTTGATTATTGTTGTGCGGAGTATAAGGGTGGCATTTCACTGTTATTGCTAGGAAAGAGTGATACGGGTGGCTATTGTGATATTCTCAAGGCAAAGCGATACGGGTAGCTATTGTGATATTGTAAGGGCAGAGTGATACATGTGGATATTATGATATTGTTAGGGTGGAGCGATACAGATGGCTATTGTGATATTGTCAGGGAGGAGCGATAGGGGTGGCTATTGTGATTCTGTCAGGACTGAGCTATACGGGTGGCTATTGTAATTCTATCAATGCGAAGTGATATGGGTGGATATTGTGATTTTATCAGGTCAGAGTGATACATGTGGCTATTGTGATTTTATCTAGGCAAAGTGATACGGGTGGCTATTGTTGTTGTGATAAAATATGGGCACGAGGTGCTATTTATGTGTGTTTTTTTGTGATGACTTGTTGTTAATACTGAGCCTTTACTTCCATTGATTTCTTATCCCTTATTCTGATGAGGTAATTGCTATCATTTGCTACTATACTTTTGTTGCCAGTCTTTGATTATTGACAGAGGTTATTTTGACTTGTGAGTATCACATGGCATGAATGTGGCACTACTTCACCGAGGTTAGTCTTGATACTTACTAGGTACCGACCGTGGCGTACTCATACTATACTTTTGTATATTTTTGTGCATATCAAGGTGTTGGAAGTAGCATATCTAGGCAGTGAGAGCTTCATTGACCGCCAGGATTCAAGATTGAGTTGCATTGACCGTCGCAGTCCCTTGGAGTCCTATATTTAATTTGATATTGTCTTTTTACTATCCAAACAATATTGTACTTTGAGATATTTTTATGTATTTCGTTAGAGCTCGTGACTCTATACTACCTAGTTCTGGGGAGTTGTTGGAGTATTATCACATTTGGCTTGTATTGATTCTATTTTCGCTTTTATGTTAAACTATGTTTCATTAGATCATTCTTTTATTGTTGTGAATAGTGTTAAGTGATCGGCTTACCTAGTTTTAGAGACTAGGTATCATCAAGACCACTGTGGTGGGATTCAGGTCGTGACAAGGGTCTATAGATCTTTGTGGAAATACCTTTTGGGTTTGGCAGCCTGCATGACTTGGTTAATTTTGAGATATTCAATTTGGATGCTTTGTTATGCGTGAATGGATTCCGAAGAGTGTTCATGATTTGACCACGACTTGAGGTTGATATATTCTACGAGTATAGGTAGGTTATTGCATGTTGTGATTTTTCTGCTGAATTGAGTTAAGTGGAAGATTTCTGGTTGATAGATTGTGTATCCTATTCGTGATTCAGAGTTAATAATGAGATTCTCGTATTTTCATGTTGAGGCATAATAGATTCGGTGAGCTGTCTGGGATTGAGGTTGAATGGAGAAGGTTGCGGTTTTGTTTTGAATGGAATGTCATGAGTTCTAAACAATGTGGAGGATTTCAGATGCTTAAGAGTGTGCTAATACTATCTTGTATCGCCTGAGGAGAGTGTGTGTTGTAGGAAACACATTGTATATTGGTGATTGTGGATGATCGGAATTTTGATACTTGGTGCGGAAGGTTTATGGGAGTATTTCTCATAAGATAGTTGTGTATGCGTGATGTATCAGTTGTTTAAGTAGGAGAGATATATATCATATATGGAGATATTGTATTCTCCTGGTTTAGTGAATTGATCTCTGTGATGGTAGATTATTCCATTGGTTGTGGACTGTGTAAGTGTATTAAGGGCTAGACAACTGATTATACGTGTCATGGATGAGATCAGTGTAGATTTTGGTAGGTTATATACCTAATTTGGGATGATCTGAATCAATTTGGTGGCCTGTTGGTAGAGCTAATGATAATGAGTATTCTATACTGGATCAAATTTGCTTACTCGACGCAACGTTTGCTATGTATGTATCATTGGGTATAATGGATCATATTCTTTCCCTAAAATGTTTCATGTGTTACTCTATTGTGCCATGATAGGTTGTGAGGCCACTTGACTATTTACATGCATGTTGCGGTTTCGTTTTGGCCTCGCGGCATTATATTAAGCGAGATGGCTCTTGAGATGTTGATTTGCTTATTGCACCTCAACTGTGCTTATTATTTTCGCAACGTGTTATGGTATTTGTCTCTCATGTCTATGTTTATGCACGGTATGTGCTGGTTGTTGATACACAATGTTTGGTAAGCATAAGGTTTTTGGCTCAATGAGTATCCCCGTGTAGAGCGGTATGATGATTGGGTCGGGTTTGCACACTGCAACAATGTTATGTTTGGATACGATATCTAGTGCGTACTCCATGTGTTTTGTTTCTACCTTGTGGGACGGATCCATTGCATTTTTCTTTTGTGATTGTATTTATCAGTCTTGTTGGGAAGTCCTCTCATTTGGTTCTTTTTACATTATTGGCTACATTTGAGTTGATGCTCATTTGATGCACAAATTGCACCGTATGTGGTTCTAGGTGGCAATTGGTGTGGCCTATCGGTCGGGCAGTTTGTATTGGTGGAGATGAGACTATTGGATTTGGAATTAGTGTAATTGGATTTAGATAAGGTATGGTTGGAAGAAGAAGTCATTAGTTAGCTCAAAATTTAGTAGTGTTCTTGTCGGGCAAGAGAATTCCACGACTTATTGATTTTATGGGTGGTTATAAGTTTCCACAAGTTTATTTCATCATCAATAGTGTTAGAAAAGGTTTGGAACAATTTTCCATTTGATATGGGATATATTAACCGTACCGGGTTTGGTAATAAGCGGCTATTCTGGTCTGAAGATATTTATATGAGTACATGAGCTATGGGGTACATCGTGTTGTTACATCATTGGAGTATACTTGTGGTTTGATACATCTAGTTGAGATTGATACATTGTATATATGCAAGAATAGGAGCTAAGAGGAAGTTCTGAATGTTGGAATTTGGTTCTAAGGATTGTAAGCTAAAGTGGAAGGAAAAATCTTCAGTCTGGATTCTATAGTGGGTTTTCATGGTTTGAGGCAACGTGAGATCACCCATGGGTATGTGTATGATGAGCTATACAATAATGTGATAACATGGGAATGACTTTTAGCACATTTGGGGATGAATGTATGTTTAAGTGGGGGAAAATATGACGACCCGATCGGTCGCTTTGAGATTTTGTGTTTCGTTTGGCAGTTTAAGACCTTGAGTAGCTTTTTATGATGTATTATGACTGTGTATATGGTTGGTTTTGATATTCACAAGGTTCGAAATTTATTTGATAGCATGGTTCTTAGATTGGAATAGAAGAGTTGACCAAGGTTTGAATATTAAGTAAACGAGCTCGGAATTAGGATTTGATGGTTTAAATAGGTTTGTATAAACATTTGGACTTGGGCGTATGCTCGGACTTAAATTTGGATGTTCCCAGAAGGTTTTGGCTCGATTTGTTGGAAGTTGGCAATTTGAATAATTGGAGAGTTCATAAGTTTGACCTGAAGTTGACTTTGGTGTTATCGGACTTGATTTTGGGTTTTAAGACCTTGTATAGGTTGATTTAGTTGATTAGACTTGTGTGCAAAGTTTGGTTGGGATCCGGATTGTCTAAGTATGATTCGGACGAGTTCGGCAAAATCAGAATGTTTGAAAGTTAAGAGAATGATTTTGATCCTTGATTCGTAGTATTGATGCTGTTTGCGGTATTTTGAACCTTTGGATAAGTTTGGTTATTGTATTTGGAATTGTTTGTAGATTAGATGGGGTCCCGAGGGGCTCGAGTTTGATTCGGGGTGGTTTTGGACCATTTTGGTTAGGTTTGGAGTTGTAGTGTTACTAGTGTTCTGCAAAGCTTCGCGATCGTGGAGCTAGGGTCGCGATCACGGGGATGTATTTGGGATTGGAGGTCATTGTTCATCATGTTTGCGTCTATTGGTTCACGTTCGCGCGCTGTCTATGGTCAGTTGGGCATTGTGCTACACGTTTGCGCCTAGTATGACACGTTTGTGATATGTGTTTTAGGTGCTGGAGATGTGTTCACCACATTTGCATGATCGCGAGGCATGTGCTTCGCGAACGCGAGGCTTGTGCCACTTTCACGAAGGGTAGTGCTGGGCAGACCTAATAAGTTGGAAATTTTGGGATTTTACCCATTCTTTCATATTTTGAGCCCTAGACTTGGAGAGGGATGATATTTCATGAAGATTTTCACACAAGGCAAGAGGGTAAGTAATTGCTACTTATTTGTGATTATATGTCGAAGATCTACATGGATTTTTACATATTAAACATAGAATTGTGAAACGGAATTTGGAATTTTTGTCTACACTTTAAGAGAGTGTATTTTTTTTGGTTTTGACCATCGATTTGGACATGGATTTAGAAACTAATTATATTTGGAGTCGGCTGGTTATGGGTCATCGGATTTTGGTATCGGTTTCGAATTTCAACACGTGGGCCCTGGTTGACCTTTGTTGACTTTTTGGGAATTCTTCAAAGAACGAAGCTTTATGGATTGGAATCGCATCCTTCAGTATTGTTTGACTTTTTTGGTTAATGTTTGTCTTTGATTTTTATGATTGGAGGTCTAGAGCGAGGTTGTGATGCGATTTGTTATTGAAGCTAGCCCGGAAAGAGGTAAGTCTCTTGACTAACCTTGTTAAGAGGGAAACCCCTAGGATTTGACTTGATTGCTATGTGTTTAAGGCATTGGGGTGGTGTATATACGTGGTGGCGAGCGTATGTTCACTTACCAAGTGTATATCATGCTCAGGGTAGAATTGAGATACTTTATGCCCTGTTTTGATTATATGATCATCTTGATTAATAATTTGTTGGATTATATGACTATGTTCACTCTCTTATTCATGTTAGAGATCATACCTAAGTTTATGATTATTCATGAAGGCATGAAAACTTGATTTTGATATGTTGAATTGCTTGAATCATCCGTAGTCATATAGAAATTTCGTGAGCACATATCCGCATGATTATTATTAAGTCCTTATGTATCTTTTATCTATTAATTCTTGGCCATATGCATATATATTACATTTGGATATTTGATTCGGAATAAAATTTTGGCACGAGAGGGAAGGTCGTGCGGTTGAAATAGAGTTATGGCATAGGACATGATGGGTAGATATTTGATTATGAGTGATGCTATTAAGCTCCTCTTTATGCTTGAATTTGGTACCCTCCATCCGGAGCCAGGAGATAACCCATGTTACTTTGGGTCCTGTAAACATGGTCGTTATATGGATATTGTACCGGATCAATACATGGAATTTATATTGGGCTATTTTGATATATGGTTTTTGTATCGGGATACATGGATCTTGTTCATCACGTTTGCGTCTATTGGTTCACGTTCGCGCACTGTCTATGGTCAGTTGGGCATTATGCTACACGTTTGCGCCTAGTATGACACGTTTGTGATATGTGTTCTGGGTGCTGGAGATGTGTTCATCGCATTCGCGTGATCGCGAGGCTTGTGCTTCGCGAACGCGAGGCTTGTGCCACTTTCGCGAAGGGTAGTGCTGGGCAGAACTAATAAGTTGGGAAATTTGGGATTTTAACCATTCTTGCATATTTTGAGCCCTAGACTTGGAGTGGGATAATATTTTATGAAGATTTTCACACAAGGAAAGAGGGTAAGTAAGTTCTACCTATTTGTGATTATATTTCAAGGTTCTACATGGATTATTATATATTAAACATAGAATTTTGAAACGAAATTTGGAGTTTTTGTCTACACTTTAAGAGAGTGTATTTTTTTGGTTTTGACCATCGATTTGGACATGGATTTAGAAACTAATTATATTTTGAGTCGGCTGGTTATGGTTCATCGGATTTTGGTATCGGTTTCGAATTTCAGCACGTGGGCTCTGGTTGACTTTTGTTGACTTTTTGGGAATTCTTTAAAGATCGAAACTTTATGGATTGGAATCGCTTCCTTCAGTATTATTTGACTTTCTTGGTTAATGTTTGTCTTTGCTTTTCATGATTGGAGGTCTAGAGCGAGGTTTTGATGCGATTTGTTATTGAAGCTAGCCCAGAAAGAGATAAGTCTCTTGACTAACCTTGTTGTGAGGGAAACCCCTAGGATTTGACTTGATTGCTATGTGTTTAAGGAATTGGGGTGGTGTAAATACGTTGTGGCGAGCGTATGTTCACTTACCAAGTGTATATCATGCTCGGGGTAGAATTGAGATACTTTATGCCTTGTTTTAATTATATGCTCATCTTGATTAATAATTTGTTGGATTATATGACTATGTTCACTTTCTTATTCATGTTAGAGATCATACCTAGGTTTATGATTATTCATGATGGCATGAAAACTTGTTTTTGATATGTTGAATTACGTGAATCATCCGTAGTCATATAGAAATTTCGTGAGCACATATCCGCATGATTATTATTAAGTCCTTGTGTATATTTTATCTATTAATTCTTGGCCATATGCATATATATTACATTTGGATATTTGATTTGGAATAGCATTTTGGAACGAGAGGCAAGGTCGTGCGGTTGAAATACAGTTATGGCATAGGACATGATGGGCAAATATTTGATTATGAGTGATGCTATTAAGCTCCTCTTTATGCTTGAATTTGGTACCCTCCATCCGGAACCAGGTGATAACCCATGTTACTTTGGGTCCTGTGAACATGGTCGGTATATGGATATTGTACCGGATCAATACATGGAATTTATATTGGGCTAATTTGATATATGGTTTTTGTATCGGGATACATGGATCTTGTATCAAGGTACAAGGATCTTGTACCTATTTGAGCAGGTATTCATATTCTTTATTTATTTAGTGGCTTCATTGAAATGCTAACTATTGCATGTCATGTATGCATGCTAGTTGGGATCTCGACTGCGTTGATTGAAGCATGCAAGCATTATCTATTGCATTGGAAAAGCATGCTTTAGGTATCTTGACTGTTTTTATATCTTGATACCTACTGATCATGAGCATATTTACCGTTCCAGCTTGAGGCTTATTATTATTTTTGTGTTGTAAGTATTCAGAGGTATCTAGCATCGCCACTACTTTGTCATGCCCCAAACCTAGGAAGGCGTGGCTGGCACCCAGTGCAGTACAGGCCCGAGCGAACCGCTCAAAAACTCATGATCGTTCGACAAAAACTAGAACATACATAGGCCGACTTGGGTGAACTCATTCTTTCTGTAACCATTATGGGCCATAAGTCATAATGTAATACTATAAGTGGGCAAACACTGTATCAGCGAGCCATCGTACTCAAACAATTAATACACACGAGTCGTCAAGGCCAGTGACATACTGGACATAATGAACCTATGTCTACAAAGCCTCTAAGAGTATTTCGCATTGAAACATGGTCGGGACAGGGCCCCAGTCTACCCATAAGTCTGTAGCAAAACTCTGATGCAATGACTTATAGACTCGACTGCACTCCGAATGAAGTGGAGTCGTAATGATCCTTCCCTAATGCTAACCTCGTCTACTATGAGTTCTTGTCAAACTGATTACCTATACCTGCAGGCATGAAATCAACGTCCTCAACAACAAGGACCTCAGTACGAATAATGTACCAATCATGTAAGGCAGAATTAAAACATAAAAATAAGTCAACATCAATGAGAAAGATATAAGAATCAACCTGAACCTCTGAAGTGCCACAGAGGGCCATGATATGCATACTAATTATACTTATACTTAATTCCTCTCTTTATACTATTATCCATATCATAACATGACTCCCCAATTGATCAATGGTAACCACCCGACCGGCTATACTGCGGCAGCAAATGCATGACTACCCGACCGATCATAGCTCGGTAGTAAATGTGTAACTGCCCAACCGGCCATAGCTCGGTGGTAAATACATGACTACCCAACCAACATAATCCATTTTAACTTTCGCATGACTATTTCTGGACTCATGAACGGACCTTAATCGTCAGACTAGTGCTTATACAAAGACTCATCCCCTTGAATTCCCTATAAGGTCAATGTAAATTATGGAATCATGACAAAGAAAATAAAGGAAGACCTTACATACCGCATAATATCCCGTCCAATCCTCAATCGAACTTAACCTGTAGCTCCTTTGTCTACATGCAATGAACAATACTATCATCACAATATGAATGTCATACTTATCGAATTTGAACGACACACTTTATTCTATGATAAAATAGAAAACACCTCCCCTATTTATATGACTTCCCATAAGTTACAGCAATCACAAAATAGCCGAACAACATCAACAATAATCATATTAAGCCTCTCAAATAGTCCAACAATAAACAACACACCTATGATTTTCAAAAAAATGGGTAGAACCTATATCACTTCCTTTCAATTCAAACCAACACTAAAAATTACAATAACAACAACAACAAAAACAACACATCTAGCTACTACATCATGAACCAGCTGAAACCTAGCTTCAAAATCTTCCAAAATAGTCCCATACGCATAACACCTCAAACATACTTCCATCTTCAAGTTAACATGTTTTTCTTGAACATCTAGGCTTGCTATGGCCTAAAAATGACTCAACCCAATTTTTAGAGTTTACTTCGTTGCTATGCCTCCATTAACTATCCACGAAGAGAGAAAACGCGAACTATCGACTAGTTCGGATTCCTAACGCTTGAATCCACATGTTTAACCTTCTCCACCTTTTATTTGTCTTACAAACCCTAAGGATATGTTTAAGAGTTCTAGATAGAGTTTTAGGTCTGATTTGGGTAGAAATTAAGACTTGGAGACGAAGGCCATAACTTTATATGGCAGGATAATTCTCAACCGACCTTGTGGGTCCCAAAAGGAGCTACTTGCACAGTCGAGCTAAAATGTGAATATCTCTCTACTCCAAAATCGTATCGAACAATGGTATAATGAGATGGAAACTATACTCATAGAACTCCAATTTGGTTAGTGGATCACCCCCTAACTCCAAGTATATTGGTATAAAAACTTAGTGCATTACACCCATATTTCAGTACAATTTATGAACGTTCTTCTGATGACTTTCGTCGACTTTTGATTCACAACTCGCTTGAAATCAAAAAGTAACACACGACTATAATAATACTAAATTACCTCATAATATCACCTTCTTATCATTTTAAGCACCCTAGTCTCACCCCAAAGTTATAGGTTAAAACATTCCCAACTTGCCGACATTCGACGAAATTTATTTTCTACGATTCGTTTAGCTTAAAAACCTTCCAACCTTCTTGGTACTGGTATTTCATGATATTACATATTTGTAACCTCAAAGGCAACATGACCAACTTACTTTTTGTACTTTCAAAGATGATCTCATTTCCAAGCTTAAATCAATTAACTTACGATGTACTTTTACGTACAAAAACACGGGGTGTAACACCATTCCTCCTTTGGAACATTCGTCCTCGAATGTTGACTAAAGCGCTTATCGGTCTCATAACTTACAGCTCTTACGAATACTTTAATATTGTCCTTGCCATCTAGGCAACTATTCTGTGAATAAATCCAAAGGCCAAGGCATTCCCCCCTTTAGGCCTCTTTCTTACACCACGACATGTGGTCAGAATTCTTCCAATCTCGTAATTGTTGCTACCTTCTGTCATGCAGCATGTATGACTCTATCCTTGTACGTGAAACTATGTGACTCTTGTCTCCTTTTTCCTCCAGCTTTTAGCCAATCTCTAGTCCTTACTTTGTGAACATATACAGAACTATGAAAAGTTGTCCCTCTGGCATCTATGGGTGTACTGAAGTTCTTCGCTTGGTAATTTCTCAAACTTACGACTATTGCTATATTTTCTTTCATAGCCTCGGTTATCTAGCCTTATGGCTTTACTGCATGTAGTTAGGTCATACTATACCATAACACATAATTTGATTTATATTATTACCGAGGTCTGCTACCCAACTCCAGAGTACTCTCTTTATCCTTATCTTATATGTATAAATCTAATTCCTTTAATGCTTCCTCATTACTGTTCATCTTAATAATGACAGCTGAATCTCATCTCATACTTTGGAACTTTTATCCATCTATTGTTGATTCACCCTAATGTTGATATATAGTCTACCACTGATAACTTGAAACCTCTTACGTAATACACTGTTACTAGGGCTCACATCTCATTGGGGAACATCTGAAGTCATTTCCTGCTCTACATAGGGACGATACTATACTTCAATAACCGTATTTCATAAAATCTTAATGTGATTCATCTTATGGGGATATACTAATCCCGTGCAATTCTTGAAATCCCTTCTCTTTGAATCATTACTCAATCGAAGGCCTAAACATCATCCTCTTATTATTTATCACAATTACACTCTTATGCTACTACCAGGACATTATTCCATCTCTTCTAAATGCTCATAGTCTTAAACTCCTATGAGTTCATTAATGCTATACTGAGCTTTCTATAACTTACGAAAACCATCAGCTCTCTTGTTTTGATGGGCTTAATCTTGAGGACTTACCTATTCTCGTCACCTTCTCACTCACCTTTTCTTATACTTACTCCTATGTACCTAAAACATTGTTGCTCTACCATACTTAGCTTGCGACCTACCAATATCTATTTATACTAATCGCAACATTCCTTTAACTTGCTAGCACGATAGATTTCCTTATGTTATTCTGGAACCTCAAGCGAGACATTGTGTCATCTATAACAGTTATTTACTCTCATAACTAGATCTCCCGGTACTTGGAAGCCATAGGCTGGAAGATATACTACTGATAACACCACTATCATTTTTGGATACTGAATCACGATGCTTCTAGACTTTTATCTGAAATTGGGACTATTCACAAGCTTTTGTAATTGAGTATCTCGTAACTTCTTCACATTTACGTAACTTACCTTTAAATCTGTCATTGTATCTTCTATCACGTTCATAATCTCCCTTCCACATAGGTGAAATTCACATCCACACCTTAAAGCTCCACTATAATACTTGCACCTCTGGTGCATACACAATCTAGCGGAAGCATCATATTGACTTTTTATGACTCAGCTCTATGGCATGATATGGAAACGAAAGAAGGGTAATATTTCCTAAATTCCATGTAGCCTCTCAATTATAAGTGTAGTGCAACACACCCATAAGTGAGACTCTACTAGGCACGACTTTGTAGACTCCCTATGATACGACCTGCTCCTATACCACTTTGTCACGCCCCAAACATGGGAAGGCGTGGCTGGCACCCGGTGCTGTACTGGCCTAAGTGAACAACTCTGTAACTCATGATCGTTCGACAAAAACTAGATCATATATAGGCCAACTTGGCCGAACTCATTCCCTTTATGACCATCATGGGCCAATATGGGCATAACTCGTACTGTATTGCTATAAGTGGGAAAACATTGTATCTGCAAGCCATCATACTAAAAACATGAATACACACGGGCCGTCAAGGCCTCTAACATACTGTGCATAATGAACCTATGTCTACAAAGCCTCTAAGAGTATTTGACATTGAAACATTGTCAGGATAGGGCCGCAACCTACCCATAAGTATGTAGCAAAACATTGACACAATAACTTATAGACTTGGCTGAACTCCGAATGAAGTGGAGTCTTACCGATCCTTCCCTGAATGCTAACCTCATCTACTATTAGGGCTTGTCAAACTGATTACCTACACCTGCAAGCATGAATGCAGCATCTACAACAAAAAGGACATCAATACGAATAATGTACTAATCATGTAAAGCAGAAGCGAAACATAAGAATAAGTCAACATCAGTGAGAATGATATAAGAATAACCCTGAACCTCCATAGATATTGCAAATGTAGGGTAAGATTTTTGTGTCCAATATGGATGAGTTGCGTGAGTTGATTCTTGAGGATGCCCACAGTTTGCGGTGACGTATTAGGACTTGAGGTAGCACTATTGGTGGAGGAGAATGAAGAAAGATATGGGGGAGTATGTGGCTTGGTGCTTGAACTGTCAACAGGTGAAGTACGAGAATCAGAGGCCGGTCAGTTTTCTTCAGATAATTGAGATTCCCAAGTGGAAATGGGAGCGTGCTACCATGGACTTCGTTGTTGGGATCCCACAGACTTTGAAGCAATTCGATGTAGTTTGGGTGATTGTGGACCGGTTGACTAAGTCTGCACATTGCATTCCGGTTGTGACTACCTATTCTTCAGTGTGGTTGGCGAAGATCTATATTCATGAGATTGTTCATCTTCATGGTATGCCGGTGTCCATTATTATTGATCGGGGCACACTGTTTACATAGCAGTTTTGGAGTGATGTACAGCGAGAGTTGGGAACACGGGTTGAGTTGAGTATAGCATTCCATCCCCAGACGGACGGACAGTCCGAGTGCACTATTCAGGTTTTGGAGTATATGCTACGTGCTTGTGTTATTGATTTTGGGGGTTCTTGGGATCACGTTTTACCGCTTGCAGAGTTTTCCTACACAACAGCTGCCAATCGAGTATTCAGATGGTTCCTTATGAGGCCTTATATGGGAGGTGGTGTCGATCTTCAGTTGGCTGGTTTGAGCTGGGTGAGGCTAGGTTGTTGGATACTGATTTGGTTCGGGATGCCTTGGAGAAAGTCAAGTTCATTCAGGATCGGCTTCGTACAATACAATCTAGACAAAAGAGTTACGCGGATCGGAGGGTTCTTTATGTTGTATATATGGTAGGCAAGAAGGTATTGCTCAGAGTATTGCCCATGAAGGGTATTATGAGATTCAGGAAGAAGGGAAAGTTGAGCCCTCGGTATATAGGCCCTTTCAAGGTGCTATAGAGGATTGGAGAGGTGGCCTACAAGCTTTCATTGCCACCTAGTCTATCAGGTGTTCCCCTGTGTTTCATGTTTCTATGCTCCAAAAGTATTATGTTGATCCGTTTCATGTTTTGAATTTTAGAAAGGTCGAGTTAGATGGAGATTTTACTTATGATGTGGAGCTGGTGGCTATTTTGGATCAGCAGGTTCGAAAGTTAAGATCAAAGAATATAACTTCAGTAAAATTTTAGTGGAGAGGCCAACCAGTTAAGGAGGCTACTTGGGAGACTGAGCGGAGATGCGGAGCAGATATCCATACCTATTTGAGACTCCATATATGATTCTAGACCCGTTCGAGGACGAACGTTTGTTTAAGAGGGGAGAATGTAATGACCTGACCGGTCGGTTTGAGTATTGTAGCCCTCTTTCCCCATTTATCGCTTCTTCTATATTTAGTTTTTGTTGTGTGACTTGCCAGGGTGGTTGGTTTGGTTCCGAGGATGATTTGGATTGAATTGGGACACATAGTCCTAAGGTTGGAGGCATAAGTTATTAGAGTGGACCGGAGTTTGACTTTTATGTAGATAACTCTAGGATGTAGTTTTTATGGTTCTGATAGCTTTGTATGGTAATTGTGGACTTAGGAGTATGTCCGAATATCGATTTGGAGGTCCGTAAATCATTTTGGCTTTAATTGCGAAAGTTGGAAAGTAGAAGGTTTGGAAGGTTGAGAGGTTTGACCAAGAGTTGACGTTATTGATATAGGGCTTGGAATTTCATTCTGGGAGTTGGAATAGTTCTGCTGTGTCATTTATGATTTGTGTGCAAAATGTGACATCAATCGGAGTTTATTTGATAGGTTTCGACATTGGTTTTAGAAGTTGGAAATTCATTGGTTTTGTTAGGCTTAAATTGGGGTGCGATTCATGATTTTGATGTTGTTTGATGTAATTTGAGGCTTCGACTAAGTTTTTATGATGTCTTAGTATGTGTTGGTATGTTTGGATGGGGCCTCGGGGGCCACAGGTTTGATTTGGATTGAAATCAGATCGATTTTTGGGACTTAAGGATTGCTGAGGCTTAAGGCTTCTGGTGTGATCGCACCTGCATGGTGTTTGCCGCAGGTTCGAGAATGCAGAACCAGCTAAGGGGTCACAAAAGCGGTTCAAGGTGGAGCTAGGAAATTTCGCAGGTGCGAGGAAATTTCCGCACTTGTGAGCTCGTGGGTTCGGGCCGCTTGTTGTAGAAGCAAAAATTGGTCAGGTGAGGCTGGAGTCACAGAAGTGGAGCTTCTTCGCAAGTGCGGATGCACAAGAGCAAGGGCAGGGCCGCAGAAGCGGTCCCGCAGGTGTGCAGGAGGGGCCTCATGTGTGCTTGATAGGAGTTCAGTGATTTTCGCAAATGCAGAAATGTGGCCGCAGAAGCTATTCTGCGGAAGCGAGGAATTGGACCGTAGGTGCAGTTATGCTGGATATAACATAAATGTTGAAGGGTTTGGCATTTTTCTCATTTTTAGACTTGAGGAGCTCGGCTAGGGGCGAATTGGGAGAGAGATTTTACTATAATTCAAGAGGAAAGTAATTTTTGATCACTTTTGACCATAAGTATTGAATACCCAATGATCTTTACGCCTGGATTATGTGTGTTTGAGGTGAAATTTGGGAATTTTAGGACTATGTATTGGAGAGTAAGATTTGGGGATTTGAGGGTCGATTTGTGGTTGGAATTGGATGATTTTGGTATGGTTGGACTCTTAATTGAATGGGTGTTCGGATTTTGTGAATTGTTTTTGGTTTCGAGGCATGGGCTCAGTGTTGACTTTTGGTCACTTTTGGATAATTGTTTAAAGATCTTAACTTTATTAATCGAAATTTGTTTCTCATTTATTGGTAGAAATATTTAAGTCATTTTTGGTTAGATTTGAGCCATGCGGAGGTGAATTTTAAGGGAAAAGCTATTTTTGAGTGTTGATTTGGCCTAATTGTCACGACTCCAAATCCCACCTTAGGATTCATGATGACACCTTGTCGCTAAGACTATGTAAACATAACACATTCAGAATTTAGCAGAAATAAACGATATAAGCTATTAAGTCAAACTGATAAATGACATCATAAAACCAAAGTGGAACAACAATCATATAATCCCCAAAATCGGTGGAACTGAGTCATAAGCTCTACTGAGATATACTAGAGATCTCTATTAAAATAAGTTTTGGAAACATAGAAAATAGTAGCATAAGAGCATTATAAGGTGAGTTCGAGGCCTGCGATTGTCAAGCAGGTATACCAGTATAGCATAGGAGCTGGAGACTGATACTCCATTCTAGTAGGTTGTGGAGATTGCCAAGAGGTTAGAGCGTATTCGTGGTCAAGAGAGGAAGGATGGGGAGGCCAAGAGACCTCGTGGTGCTGGAAGATTTGGGGGCTCCTACTCTGGGGGCAAGGTTCGTCATGGTTGAGGTTTTATCAGTCGACCGATTTAGTCTGCGCTTCAGGCCACTCGTGGTTTCCTAGCTATTCAGGGACCTCAGATTACTCATTTTGCAAAGCCATCTTCCAGGAACCGACTGAACGGGGTGCGTACAACGGTTATTCTAGTCGTCCGGGTCAGACTCAATTCCATCAGCCACACCCGCCGAGAGGTTGTTTTGAGTGTGGTGATACCTGGCACATTATAAGGGATTACCCCAGACATAAGAGGGGTAGACCTCTACAGGGTACATAGGCCATGGTTGCTACTCCAGTTGCTGCTCCACATGCATCACCAGCTAGGGGTGGAGGACAGGCAAGTAGAGGTCGTCCTAGAGGGAGAGGCCACGCCCATTGCTATGCCTTTCTGGGTAGGACCAAGGCTGTTGCATCAGATGCTATCATCACATGTATTGTTCCGATCTTTCATGGGGATGCATCAATTTTATTTTATACGAGTTCCATGTATTCGTATGTGTCATCTTACTTTGTTTCATATTTAGATATATCTCGTGATTCCTTGAGCGCCCCTGTTTATGTGTCAATGACTGTGGGAAATTCCATTATGGTAGATCGTGTTTATCTGTCGTGTTTGGTCACTATCGGGGGTTATGAGACCGGAGTTGACCGTCTGCTACTCAGTATGGTGGACATTGACGTGATATTGGGCATGGAATGGTTATCGCTATATCATATTATTCTAGACTGCACGCCAAGACCTTCACATTGTCTATGCTAGGGTTGTCGCGGTTGGAGTGGAGGGGTGCATCAGACTATATTCCTAGCAGGTTGGTGTCGTTTCTAAAGGCACATCTAATTGTTTAGAAGGGGTGTGAAGCGTATCTAGCCTTTGTAAGGGATTGCAGTGCCGATACTCCTACCGTTGAGTCAAATTCGGCACTGAGTGATTTTCCAGATGTGTTTCCAGCAGACCTACTGGCATGACGCCTGATAGGGATATGGATTTTGGTATTGACACGGTGCTGGGCACTCAACCCATTTTTATTCCACCATATTGTATCGCACTGGTGGAGTTGAAAGAATTAAAGGAACAACTTCAGGAGTTGCTTGATAAGGGTTTCATCCAACAGAGTGTCTCACCTTGGGGTGCCCCAGTTCTATTTGTGAAGAAGAAAGACGACTCTATAAGGATGTGTATTGATAATAGGCAATTGAACCAGGTTACAGTTAAGAACAAGTACCCACTACCGCATATTGATGATCTGTTCCACTATCTTCAAGGTTCTCAGGTATTCTTGAAGATTGACTTGAGGTTAGGGTGTCATCAGCTAAAGATCCGGGATTCAAAAATTACGAAGACGGCTTTCAGGACTCGCTATGGTCATTATGAGTTTTTGATTATGTCATTTGGGCTGACCAATGCCCCATCAACCTTTATGCACTTGATGTAGAGTGTATTCCAGCCTTATCTTGATTCATTTGTCATCATGTTCATTGAAGACATATTGGTGTATTCTCGCAACTAGGAGGATCATGAGCAGCATTTGAGGATCGTGCTCTAGACCTTGAGGGAAAAGAAGCTATATGCTAAATTCTTCAAGTGTGAGTTTTGTCTTGATTCAGTGGCATTTTTGGGCCATGTGGTGTCCAGGGAGGGGATTAAGCTAAATTCGAAGAAGGTGGAGGCAGTTTAGAGTTGGCCCAAACCATCTTCTGCTATGGAGATTTAGAGTTATATAGGCTCGGTAGAGTATTATCGCTATTTTGTTAAGGGGTTTTCGTCCATCACACATCCTTTGACATGATTGACTCATAAGGGTGCCCCATTCAGATGGTCAGACGAGTGTGAGGAGAGATTTTAGAAGCTCAAGACTGCATTGACCACAACTCCAGTTCTGGTTTTGCGTTCAGCATCGAGTTCTTATAGCGTTTATGTGATTCTTCATGGATTGGCATTGGATGTGTATTGATGCAAGAGGGTAGAGTAATTGGTTATGTTTCACGATAATTAAAGTCCTATGAGAAGAACTACCTAGTACATGATTTAGAGTTGGCAGTCATTGTTCACGCATTAAAGATTTGTGAGGCACTATCTCTACGACGTGTCTTGTAAGGTATTCACAAATCATAGGATTCTACATCACTTGTTTTAGCAAAAAGATTTGAACTTGAGGCAATGGATGTGGTTCGAGTTACCTAAGGACTATGATATTACCATTCTTTATCACCCGAGAAAGGCCAATATGGTGGCCGATGCCTTGAGTACGATGGCCGAGAGTATGGGGAGCCTTGTTTATATTCTAGTTGGAAAGACACCACTAGCGTTGGATGTTTAGGCTTTGGCCAATTGGTTCGTGAGGTTGGACATATCGTAGCCCAGCAGAGTTCTTGCTTGTGTTGTATCACGGTCTTCTTTGTTTGAGCGCAAAAAGGCGCATCTTATGGCGATCCCTATTTTCTTGTCTTGAAGGACACGGTGTATCACGGTGATGCCAAGGACATTTCTATTAGAGATGATGGGGTTTTGCAGATGCAGAGTCGGATTAATGTGCCCAATGTTCATCCGGGTTCCATGAAGATGTACCAGAATTTGAGGCAGCACTACTAGTGGAGAAGAATGAAGGAAGATATAGTGGATTATGTGGCTCGGTGTTTGAACTGTCAGCAGGTGAAGTACTAGCATCAGAGACCGGGTGCTTTACTTTAGAGACTTGACATTCCAGAGTGGAAATGGGAGTGTATCACCATGGATTTTGTAGTTGGAATTCCATGGACATTGAAGAAATTTAATGCAGTATGGGTTATTGTGGATAGACTGATCAAGTCTACATACTTCATTCTAGTCGTGACTGCCTACTCTTCCGAGCAGCTGGCTGTGATCTACATTCGTGAGATTTTTTGCCTTCATGGTGTGCCTGTGTCTATTATCTCGGATTGGGGCACTCAGTTCATATCATAGTTTTGGAGAATGGTGTAGCGAGAGTCGGACACACAAGTCGAACTGAGTACATTATTTCATCCCCAGACAGACGGGAAGTCCAAGCGTACTATTCATATATTGGAGGACATGTTACGTGCCTGTGTCATTGATTTTGGGTGTTCATGGGATAAGTTTTTTCTGTTAACAGAGTTCACCTATAACAACAACTTTTAGTCGAGTATTCAGATGGCTCCTTATGAGTCCTTATATGGGAGGAGATGTCGTTCTTTGGTTGGTTGGTTTGAGCTTGGGGAGGCTAGGTTGTTGGGTACTGATTTGGTCTGTGCTGCCTCGGAGAAGGTGAATATGATTCAAGAGCGGCTTCGTGCAGCACAGTACATGGCAGAAAAGTTATACAGACAGGAAGGCTTGTGATGTTGCATACATGGTCGGTGAGAAGGTTCTACTTAGAGTTTTGCCCACGAAGAGTGTGATGAGATTCGGGAAGAAGGTAAAGTTGAGCCCCAGGTATGTTGGTCCTTTTGAGGTTCTTGAAAGGGCTGGAGAGGTAGGCTACACACTTTCCTTGCCACCTAGTTTATCCAGTGTTCACCTAGTATTTCATGTTTTCATGCTCCGGAAGTATTATGGTAATCCGTCATATATTTTGGACTTAAGCACGATACAACTAGCTGGGGATTTGACCTATGACGTGGAGGTGGTGGCTATTTTGGACCGGCAAGTTTGAAAGTTGACTTAGGACAACATAGCATTAGTGTAGGTGCATTGGAGGGGTCAGCCAGTCGAGGAGGATACATGGGAGACCGAGCGGGAGATACGGAGTAGATATCCACACCTATTTGAGACTCCAAGTTTGATTCTCGACCTGTTTAAGGACAAACATTTATTTAAGAGAGGGAGAATGTAACGATCCGTCCGGTCGTTTAGAGTATCTTAGGCTCAGTCTCCTATTTGATGCTTTATATATGTGTATTTATGGATATGCGACTTGTGGGGTTGATTGATGTGATTTCGGGAGAGTTTTGGTGTGGTTTGGGACATTAGTCCTTTGGTTGAAGGCTTTTAGGTGTAAGAGTAGACCGGAGTTTAACTTTTAAATAGACAACTCCAAAATGATATTTGGATGACTCCAATATATTCGTATGACGCTTTTGGTATGTCCGGATGTAAATTTGGAGGTCTGTGGGTTATTGTTGCTTGAATTAGTGAAAGTTTGAAAGTTGAAGGTTTGTAAGGTTGATAGGTTTGACCGAGGGTTGACTATATTGATACCGGGCTCGGATTGTGATTCCAGGACTTGCTATAGGTTCAGTGTGTCATTTGGGACTTGCATTAAAATTTTGAGGTCATTCGGAGTTTAGGCTTGTTCGGCGCACGTTTGGAATTTTAAAATGTTCATTAGGCTTGAATTTAGGTGTGATTCATAGTTATAATATTGTTTGGAGTGATATGAGGCCTCAAGAAGGTTAGCGTTATATTTTGGGACATGATGGTATGCTTGTACGGGGTCCTGGAGGCCTCGGGTGTGTTACGGATTGGTCTCGCCTTGTTTTGAGACTTTGTTGCATTGTTAAGTCTGATCAGTTCTGGTGCTTTCGCACCTACGTTGTTTGGGCCGCAGGTGCGGTGCTGCCAAAGAAACTGGTTCGCCGTATATGCATTGTTTGGTTAAGGGAGTTGGATCAGTAGGTGCGGACATGGAAGCGCATATGCGCAATCGCAGAAGCAAAAAATCCGCAGAAGCGGATTTGAGCTGATTGAACAAGGACCATAGGTGCAGTGCTTTGTCTGCAGAGGCGAAAGCTCAAGTGCAAATGTTTGTCTGTAGAAGCGGAATTTCTGGTCTTAAGTGAAGGCCGCATCTTCGATATTTTGTGCGGCCGATATGCGGACCCCATATCCATTCTGCGGTCGCATATGCGACCGCATATCCTATCCCAGGGCTTCATTTTTGGGTTTTATAACCCGACCCTACTTCGATAGATCTACGCAAAGGACCATATTTTGAGAAATATCTGATACTTTTAGAGTAAGAAAGAGTGCTTCGTGTGGGGGAGTAACCTTCAACCTATTACCCATCAATTCTTGCTCAATCATTGAGGATTAACAAAGAAAGTCTCCCTCCTAAAGGTAAGAATCTATGCCCTAGCTCTTAATTTCGAAACATTACAAAAATGGGGTAATTAGGGAGACTATTATTGGATGTGGGGTTTGTTGTCTTGCATGCATGTATTCTTGGAGTATGTGCGGACGTTGTGAGCTAAAAATGGTAGATAATGGGTTGGGGAATGATGGAATCTTCCACAAAAGGGCCTTAAAACATTGATGCTCACCTAGTATTTGATAATATGCTCCAATGAGCTAGAATCATGACCATCTTCCTAAATTTTGGTTCAGCTTGTTATATTTCTAATGACCAGCTTCCTAATTTTTGGGAGTTCGTCTTGCGGACTCTAATGAAGGAGGGGTAATTGTGCAAAATAGGGTTGAATCATTGCTTGTTGTGGAAGTCAAAGAGAAGCAATACGACGATCCATTGTTGGTACAATTGAAGGAGGGGATTCATAAACATAAAACTATGGCTTTTACTCTTGGCATGGATGATGGTAGACTAAGGAGCGGCTATGTGTTCCAAATATAGATAGTCTCCGGGGAAAAATAATGACCGAGGCTCACACTTCTAGGTATTCCGTGCACCCATGTTCTATGAAGATTTATCATAATCTCAAGGAAGTCTATTGGTGGAATGACATGAAGAGAAATGTGGCGGACCTTGTGGCAAGATGTCAGAATTGTCAACAAGTGAAGGCCGAACACCAACGGCCTGGTGGGTTGGCACAGAACATAGAAATTCCAATGTGGAAGTGGGAAATGATTAATATGGATTTTGTGGTAGGATTACCACGCACTCCGTGCAAGTTTGACTCAATTTGGGTGATTGTGGATCGACTCATGAAATCAGCACACTTCTTGCCAGTTAAATCTACCGACACGGTAGAACAGTATGCTCAGTTGTATATCAAAGAGATAGTCATGTTGCATGGCACTCCAGTTTCTATCATTTCCAATCGAGGGGCTCAGCTCACGACAAAGGTTTGGAAGAAATTGCAGCTAGGTTTGGGTACTTAGGTGAATCTTAATACAACCTTCCATCCACAGACCGACGGGCAAGCAGAGCGGACTATTCAAATGCTTGAGGACATGTTGCGTGCTTGTGTTCTCGATTTCAAGGGTAGCTGGGATGTTCATTTGCCACTCATAGAGTTTTCTTATAACAACAACTTTCATGCTAGTATTCATATGGCACCATTTGAGGGATTATATGGTAGGAGATGTAGATCTCCCATTGGGTGGTTCGAGATTGGGGAAGTTGAGTTGATAGGGCCTGACCTCATGCATCAGGCTATGGAGAAAGTTAAGATCATTAAGGAGCACTTGAAGACTGCTCAGAGTCATCAAAAGTCTTATGCAGATGTTTGTCATAGAGACTTAGAGTTCAAAGAAGATGATTGGGTATTCTTGAAAGTTTCCCCCATGAAGGGTATAATGCGGTTTGGAAGGAAAGGGAAATTGAGTTCGAGGTATGTCGGGCTGTAAACAATCATTCAGAGGATTGGTGAGGTAGCGTACAAGCTTGAGCTACTACCCGAGATGTCATTAGTGCACCCAGTGTTCCATGTGTCTATGTTGAAGAAGGTAGTTGGATATCCGTCAGCTATTGTGCCGGTTGAGACCATTGAGGTTAATGAGGAATTGACTAATGAAGAGATTCCAGTTTCTATTATTGATCAGCAAATGCGAAAGTTGAGAAATAAAGAATCGCATCCATGAAAGTGCTATGGCGAAACCAACAGGTTGAAGAGGCTACTTGGGAAGCCGAGGAAGAAATGAAGAAAAAGTATCCTTATTTATTTGAATAGTTATGTATTTATAAAGTTGTAATTTATGAAAAATTCTAATGGGTCACCTTCTACGAATTATGTATCTTTTGTACAATTGATGTTAAGGGTGTTCTATTTTTGGTAATATATTGCACATGAAGCCAGAGTAGGTGTTGTTATTGTGTTATATTACGCCATTGGATTTTATATATATATATATATATATATATATGTATTCTTAGGATGTGTTTCTGGGGCTCTCTAACCGGTGGATAGGCCCAGTTACAGGAGAAACTCTGGCGAAAGTTTTGGAAATTTAGGGAATTAGTCAAATTTGGGATTGCTGGTGTGTGGTATGAAACGGAGTTGCATAAGATGCTAATAGTGAACCTTGACCCTCATTCGAGGATGAATGATCTTACGTAGGAGAGGATGTAAGGCCCCGTGAAAAGTTTCCTAAAAATCGGGGTTCGATGATGCCAGGGCAGGCATAGAGGTTAATAATAGCTCGCCGCGGTTCACACTTTTCAGATTGAACAGTGCGTTGGGGAGTTAAAGGAAAATATTTGGCAGAATTAGATGTTTCTGCGGCCCATTCTGCGGCCGCATAATCACTCTGTAGGGCGCATAATGGTCGCAGAGTGAGGCAGTTTTTCTGGGACATTTGGATGTCATTTTTGCGGCCCATTATGCGACCGCATAACCATTTTATGGGTCGCACTCTTGTCACACAATCAGACTTTGAGTTTTGCGGAGGGAGGTTCTGCGCGCATTATGCGACCGCAATATAGGTCTGCAGGTCGCATAGTGACCGCAGACCCAATCAGTTCCTTTCCAATTTTGGCACCCAATTTGTGCGGCCGATATGTAGACCGCATATCAATTCTGCAGTCGCATATGCGACCACATATCCTATCCCGGGGCTTCATTTTTGAGTTTTTATAACTCGACCCTACTTCGATATATCTACGCAAAGGACCATATTTTGAGCAAAATCTGATACTTTTAGAGTGAGAAAGAGTGCTTCATGTGGAGGAGTAACCTTCAACCTATTACCCATCAATTCTTGCTCAATCAATGAGGATTAACAAAGAAAGTCTTCATCATAAAGGTAAGAATCTATGCTCTAGATCTTAATTTTGAAATTTTACAAAAATGGGGTAATTAAGGAGACAATTATTGGATGTGGGGGTTGTTGTCTTGCATGCATGTATTCTTGGAGTATGTGGGAACGTTGTGAGGTAAAAATGGTAGAGAATGGGTTGGGGAATGATGGAATCTTCCACAAAAGGGCCTTAAAACATTGATGCTCACCTAGTGTTTGATAATATGCTCCAATGAGCTAGAATCATGACCATCTTCCTAATTTTTTGTTCAACTTATATATTTCTAATAACCATCTTCCTAATTTTTGGGAGTTCGTCTTGCAAACTCTAATGAAGAAGGGGTAATTGTGCAAAATAGGGTTGAATCATTGCTTCTTGTGGATGTCAAAGAGAAGCAATACGACGATCCATTGTTGGTACAATTGAAGGAGGTGATTCATAAACATAAAACTATGGCTTTTACTCTTGGCATGGATGATGGTACACTAAGGTACCAAGGGCGGCTATGTGTTCCAAATGTAGATGGTCTCCAAGAAAGAATGATGATCGAGGCTCACTCTTCTAGGTATTTCGTGCACCCAGGTTCTACAAAGATGTATCATGATCTCAAGGAAGTCTATTGCTGAAATGACATGAAGAGAAATGTGGTGGACTTTGTGGCAAGATGTCAGAATTGTCA
>AWOL01S0036443.1:66656-86533 GCA_000715115.1 Nicotiana otophora | reverse complement strand
GCACGCGTTGCACTCTTTTTCCCTTAGACCGATTTTATCCCAAATGGGTTTTTCGGCAAGGTTTTTAATGAGGCAACCATTAATCTTGTAGCATTTACAACAATATCCGAGGCCTCGCAAGAGAGTTATTTCACAACAACAGGGTTCCAATAGGAAAGATTGTAAGAGCAAAATGGTCGAAGCGAACCATGCTCATATAGATTGGCCCAAACCCAGGCGTGTAATAACGTGAGAAGAAAGTTCTCTTCTTTATCGGCATCTTATATCCAAGGAAAATTCCTCTATTTTGAGATTTATTATGCAATCAGGATTAAGATAAACTCGACCACTAAGACTACGGGCTACTTTTATTTCGAGTTCGAGCAAACACTCACTCGACCATTATGCCTACGGGCTAAATTACCTCGAGTTCGAATCATTCACTCGACTAAGCCTACGGGCTACTTTTATTTCGAGTTCGAGCAAATACTCACTTGACCATTATGCCTACGGACTATATTACTTCGAGTTCAAATCATTCACTCGACTAAGCCTACGGCCTACTTTTATTTCGAGTTTGAGCAAGCACTCACTCGACCATTACGCCTACGGGCTACATTACTTCAAGTTCGAATCATTCAATCGACTACTAAGCCTACGGGCTACTTTTATTTCGAGTTCGAGCAAGCACTCACTCGACCATTACGCCTACGGGCTACATTACTTCAAGTTCGAATCATTCAATCGACTACTAAGCCTACGGGCTACTTTTATTTCGAGTTCGAGCAAGCACTCACTCGACCGTTATGCCTACAGGCTATATTTCTTCAAGCTCGAATCATTGACTCAACTAATAAGCCTAAGGGCTACATCGCTCTAAGTTTGAGTAAGCGCTCGCTCTGTTACAGAGGCTACGAAGTCCAAATTTGATTAAGTTGTTTAAATCATTGTGAAAACATTCATAAGGCATGAATAAAGTCCTCACAAGACAGGAAACAAAAACAGAAGCAAGTCGGCAAAAAAGGGGATATATCTATATACAAATTTATCTGCATGGGTGATTACAATGTAAAAACTAAGAACTAAACTTCTCGGTCAGGAGCGGTCTCTTCTTTATCAGGCTACCCCCCATTCTCGGATCTGCTCTTGCTCCCATCATCATCATCATCGCCATCAGAAACCAGAGCTTCAGCATCGGCTTCGAGTTTTTTGGCCCTTTTTATCTCTTCAGCGATATCGAAACAACGAGCATGTATCTCCTCGAGAGTTTCCCTTCGGGATCGGCACTTAGCAAGATCGGCGACCCAATGTGCTCGAGTATCGACGGACTCAGCTGCCTCTCTTGCCTGGACTTGGGCAGCTTCAGCATCGGCCCGATAGACAGCCATGAGCGCATCCGCATCCGCCTTTGCCTTTTCGGCATTAGATTCGGCCTTGGCAAGTACAGATGCTAACCGAGCCTCAAGCTCCTCAATTCTTCTTGCCTGAACCAGGCCTTTTTCCTTCATTTTCTGAAGTTGGATTTCGAATGATGATAACTGGGCTCGAGCAGTCTCATTTTCTGCAGCAAAGCGGTCCATACCTTCTTTTCACCGCAAAGACTCCGTTCTTATCAAGTCGACCTCTTCACGAAGCTTCCCGATCATCTCGATTTTTTGCTGCAACTGTGAGACCAAAATGTTAGCTATCGTTTCGGTATCAAGCCCATAGGCTTTCAAAAGCATCATTACCTGCTCAGACAAATCGGTCTGATCTCGATAAGCCTTGGCCAGCTCAGCTCGGAGGTCTTTTATTTCCTCTTCTCTCTGCCCTAAGGAAAGTCTAAGGGAGTTCCTCTCGTCAGTAGCCCGTTATAGGTCGGCCTCGTATCGATGCAGCTCATTTTGTGATCGAGAACATTGTTCTCGATGAACTGCCGCTGCCTACAAAGAAACAAGAAGCGAAGTTAACGAAAAATGAACATAAAGATAGTACCGACAAAATAATTTTAAAAAGCTCACCTGATTCAAAGCCTGCCGCAATCCGTAAAAAAGATCCGATTCATCACCAGCACCGGCAACGTCCTCAATGCCGGTAAACAGGTCATGAAAGGGATCTTTTTCATCGTGAGGTCTGTCTAGATCGAGGGTTCCCATAGCTTGAGCTTTTTGAATCACCCCTACGGAAAAATCGGGAAAGGTAGGCGAATCCTCGATTGCTGCTGCCCCAAATTAATCTCCTGGAGCATTCTCCTCGGTTCGAAGGGGTTCGAGGGCCCCTTTGGTCATATCCCCTTCCCGTTGACTCCGATGAGATGTGTCTTCGATATCCGATAGTTCTGGGACTCTACCCGAATCTTTCTCTGGTATATCCTCAGTTCGAGGCTGAGTCTCATGGAGCATCATCGATGCAGCTGCCGATGCGGCATCAGCGGTTCTCTTCATTTGGACTGCCAGCACTGACTCATCATATTCTTCTTCTTCTTCTTCTTCTTCTTCTTCTTCTTCTTCTTCTTCTTCTTCTTCTTCTTCTTCTTCATCTTCATCCCTTAGACGCAGAACGGATTTCACGGTCAAAGGAATGACATTTTTGTTCGGCTTATGAGCCATCCTCTTCTTCGGTTTTGGATCTTCGGGAACGGAGGCTCTTTTCCTTTTATTTTCCTTCATCGGCTTTGGGACAGAGGCCGAAATTTCCTCCTTATTGGACAAGGGCCTCAAAACCGCGTCTTTACTCAAACCTACATATGGAAAACCTTAATAAAATATTTTGAAAACCACCTCGTTCTGATCATCAAAGAGTACGAGAAATGAGCTTACCGTGATTTTTGGCCTCCCACCGACCCTTTGACAAATCACGCCATGAGCGCTCGACGTAAGTGGAGGTCGAAACAAGGGCTCGTACCTAGTTCTTAAGATTGGGAACTGCTCTGGGCATCCAGGGAACCGCTACATCACAAAAAGAGGAGTGTCGATGAGAGAATAAATGAAAGAACAAAGTAAAAGTAACAGCAAGATCACACTTACGTTTCATATTCCACTCCTCGGGAAAAGACATCTTTTCAGTCGGAATCAGGTCCGAAGTCCTTACTCGAATGAACCTGCAGATCCAACCCCGGTCCCTGTCCTAGTCAATACTAGAGAACAGAGCCTTGGCAGTCCGACGCTGAAGTTTTATTTACCCTCCTCGAAAAAGTCGAGGACGATATAATTGGATAAGATGGTCGAGGGTGAACGACATCCCCTCGATTTTGCTTATGAAATATCGGATCAGGATAACGATCCGTCAAAACGAAGGGTGACCTGGCCTAGGGTTATTTGGTATTGACGACAGAAATCAATGATAACGGAATCGAAGGGACCCAACGTGAAAGGATAAGAATACACATTCAAAAACCCTCTCACGTGCGAAGTGATATCTTCGTCAGAAGAAGGAATCATTATTTCTTTTTTATCCCAATTGCAATCTTTCTTTAGCTGTTGGAGGTACTTCTCAGTTATCGAACATATATACCTCAATACCGGTTCACATCGTCCAGGCACTGATGATCCTTTATCGACCTTGAAATCAGAAGTAAGGATGCACGCCCCAGGAACGCACTCCTCAGGCCGTGGTTCTGCCGGCGTATCATCGGCAGCACACTGTGAAGATGAAGTTTTCTCTTTCGGAGGGATGGTTTGTGACAGTTTTGCCATTTTCGAGTTCAGAAGCAAGGAATAGAGAAAAATGACAAATATTTGGTAAAATTGAGGAGGGGCTTTTGCAGAAAGAAATCACAGATTTATTGGTACGTTGGAGAGTACGAAGAAGAACTTGGGAAATTTGGAAGATAGAAGATGTAAAAGTGGTAAAAGATAAAAGAAATGGTTATTTATAGGTTCAAGCGATGGTGGTTCAGTATCAGCGGTGGCCGACCACCGCCTGACATGCATTAAATGCCTTGAAAGACTAAACCGACGGGACAACTACCAGATGCGTCATGGTCGAACCCGATGGAAACGTCAAGTTATAACCCGATCGAGCCCTTAAAAAATCATATCGTTTCTTGCCACATTCTTTCAGAGAAATGAGGGGACTATCTGTATACGGTCGAAATAGATTTTGGCCTTAGCACGTCCGATCGAGTTCGAACGATGATCTATCGAAGTAAGATCTCGAAGGTGGAACAAACTAACCTCGAACCCGGGGATGCCGATCCGTGTCGAGTTCGATATCATTATCAAGCTTGAATCGAAATCGAACCATGAGGCAGAGTAGATCTATCATATTGATAATCCAGAGAGCAACCAACATTGACCTCGAATTAATTCGACGGCTCGAGCCAGGATCGGGCTCGAACCAAGATCAAGAGCTCGAGTCGAAATCAAGCTCAAACCAAAATCGAGGGTTCTAAGCAAGATCGAGCTCGCAGACAAAATCTGTTACAATCCCACTAGAGAGAATCTTGGCAGAAATTGTGGAAAAGCTGATTTATCATGGGTCTCCCACTGAATGTTTATTTTATTATGCTTAGAGCCAAATTCCTCCACTATAAAAGGGCTTGGTTACCATTTCTGTAAAACAAGTTTTCTCAGGCTTACATTGTAATAAAAGCGCTATATTCTTCTACAGTAAAGAATCGTTCTTTTAGATTTCTTAGATTGATTCTATTTGTTGAATCCTAAGATTCATTGTTCCTGACAACCTTATCTATTTCGCATTCTCTGCAATCTATATTTACATTTCTATTTATCCTTACATTTTGTGTTAAGTTACGCCACATATCCTCGGAACTACGTATAAATTCAACTCTATCCATTTTTCGGGTAAACAACTTTATAAGTGTATTCTTTTTAAATATTTGTTAGAATTTAAGTATGTCAACTAGAAAATATGAATCTATCCATCAAAACTCAAAAGAAAAATGAAAAAAAGAGAAGAGATGAAAATTTATAAAATCTGAAGGAGGAGCTCTTGATAAACTTTTGGCTATATTATCAATTGATAAAGAATTATTTAAAAAATAGCTATAGAAAAATTATTAATAACTTTGCATCTCAAAAAGTTAGAAATATAAGCTTTAAATAAAAATTTATATTAAAATATTTTGTTTAGGTTTAAGGCCTCTAATTAGGTTTTGGCTTTAGGTCACAAATATTGTTGAGCCTCCCCTGGCGAGAGGTTGTATGGAACATATTAGAATTATTAATATTTAGAAGCGGCCCTTATGATGTACGAACAGTGCAATACGTTGTTGTTCAAAAAGTAATATAAATTGTACCATAAACTTGGGTTTATTTTATTGGTGAATAAACACGTGGATTAAACTTCTCTTTACCAAACCACGTGCACCATACTGTATAACATTAAAAAGCACTATTTGGGTCTTACATCTTTAGTCCATGCAATTCTCTTTCGCCTCTGCTAGCTGCTACTTCCCTGTTTTCTGCAACTCTCCTTCGGCAGTCTCTACTTCTTTCATATTTCAAAGTGCCATCTATCTCTTTGCATGAGTTATCCAACTTTCTTCTACACTTCTTCTTCAGTCTTTCAGTGTCGATCTATATGTTTTGTGGAGTTGCTTCTTTCTATTTGTACACTCTTTCAAAGTGTGAATTTCTTTTGTTGATGGAAAAATGTCGATTGTAAGGGTTCTCCGCTTCGAATTTGTGCAACGAAATCCATGCATGTTTTAGTTTTGGTTGGATTTGGGATACAAAGTTTTGGTCACTGTAGGTTTTAGGCTGATCTGAGATCTCCTTGCTGAATTTCATATTTACTTCTTTTGTTTTCTTTACCAGAGCAAGTGTATTGGTAGATACACAGACTGCACTGTTCTTTACCATCTGTCTCTCTCTTCCTTCTTTCCTTATTTTCATCGCCATGTGATGTCCACACAACTCTATGTAGGAGTTTGCTAATATCAGATTTCTTATGATGCAGCCATGTTGGAGTAGCTGCATATCTCTCTCTATATATATATACTTCCTTCGTTTCAATTTATGTGAACCTGTTTGACTGGGCACGAAATTTAAGAAAAAAATGAAGACTGTTGAAATTTGTGGTCCTCAACAAGTCAGAATATTTGTATGGCTTTAATTCTTTTGAAACTTGTATATGGTGGTAAACATGACAGGGTATTTGTGTAATTATAAAAGCTTCTCATTAAGGGTAGAATTGGAAGTTTAAGTTAAATTATTTCCAAACTTAGAAATGTGTTATTGTTTTTTGAACGGATAAAAAAGGAAATACGTTCACATAAAGTGGAACGGAAGGAATATATTATTAAAGGGAGTGGAAAAGTATCCACATTAAGCTAAGTGGCAACTTCACAATATGTCACTTGGCAACTTGGCAATTTAGGATAAAGTTAGTTAGGTAAGATAATAATTAATTTTTTTTAATTTAAATTTTTTATGCATTACGTGTTATTAATAATTAGTTACTCTCTTTGAGTTAATAAATTTGGAGTTTTAAAATTATTCTAAAATTAAAATTAAAATAATCAAAAGAAAAAAACCGCCAATTCAAACTGGGGAGTAGTTTCTTCTTAATAGTCTAATATCTATAAAATACTACAAATATATTTTTTGACATAAAAAAAAAATTGAAAGATAAAAATATTATTTCAAATTTAGAGATAGAAATATTTGAGTTGAGATAAAATAAAAGTTTATTCGCTTATGGCAAATAATGTAAAAATAACAATTATTAAAAATATGAGTAAATTTATGACAAAATAGTAAAATAAGCGAATGTAAGTTCATTCGCTTGTCGAGCTTTATCATGTAAGTGCTTATTGATATTAAGCATGGTCCTTAGTTTCAGTTCATTGTTTCGAGTTTCAAATCAACTTTTTCATTTTGTGTTTAGCAAGTTGTCTTTTTCCTTCTATCATCCAAGTATATTTTGACGAAAGATGGAAAGACAGATAGATTCATTGTGTAATAGTGTAATGACCATGACCTCAAGTAATTATACTTCAGTATTCTGACTTGCCTTTCTTTTACAAGATACTGAGTTTCCCTTTTTGGAGAAGATGTATTCAATGAGTCGTCACTTTACACGCAAGAAATATGGAGAAAGTACAAGGCTAGAAGAAAGCTTGCAGATTGTGCTATTCTGGTTGAAGACCTATGGTTTGCGGTCATATATACCTTCTGAAAATCAAATCTTAATATAATGTCTCTATTATAATTATTAAAGTGGTCTTGTGATATATATAACAACAACAACAATCCACTATAATCTCACTAGTAGGGTATGGAGAGGGTAGTGTGTATGCAAACCTTACCCCTACCCTGGGATAGAGAGGCTGTTTCCGATAGACCCTCGGTTCCCTCCCTCCAAGAACTCTCCACCTTGCTTTTGGGGTGTCTCGAACTCACAACCTCTTGGTTGGAAGTGGAGGGTGCTCACCACTAGAACAACACACTTTAGTCTAGTCTGTGTTGTGATATATGTAGGTGGAAAACCTTGGATTTTGCAGATCTCGAAAGGAGTTCCGTGGAAAGCCTTATACCATGTTATTGACTGCTTAAGGGGTTATTGATTTGACTGAAATGACACAGTTCATGCTAATGAAGAAAATCTCCATAAATTATATTCTTGTGAATTATTTCAGTAGATCAGTTTATTCTTCAAGAGTGCCATGATCGTGAGCTCATTCTTTCTCTTTTTAATGATGTGTACACTGATCTAGGATTCTGGTATGGTTCAACTCACATTTATTTCTATTACGACTGTGTAGTTTAAAAGTGTAAACCCTTCAATGTTTCTTATACTGGTGAATGTTCTTGCAGGATTTTACACATGTATTATATGAACAAAAATATTTATCGATTGTTTCCATGAGTTTAAATATCTCAGAGCTGATATGTTACGCTATAAACTTTTTCATTGAAGATTGGATGTTGGGGATGGAAAATAATACATTTTGGGTGCAACAAATGTGTATGCTAATGTATTTTTGTCAAAACAACACTAAGGTTGTTTTTTTCTTTTTTTGGTCAAAACGACACCAAGGTTGTTTAGGAGAAGGGGAAAATAGTGGGAGAAAGATTTTTTTAAATCAGTTGTCATATCTTGTTTGTTGATAATTGGAATTGTATACTCTCGATTTAGATCTGGGAGTTAAGCAAACACGTTGTGATTGAGGATGTTTCCCATCCTTATGGTTGAATAATTGGTTATCACTGGATTAAATTAATTTTGTTCCCTTTTGCTTTGGATCTATTCCCATTGTTATTTCAATATGGTCATATTTTCAAGGATAAGAAACTCATGTCATTTTCTCTCTAAATTATCAAACTTATATTTATCTTATTCACATAAAGTCAAACATGTAGACTATAGCTTTGGGCCAGTGCGGCATCCCCATCTAGTTATTTAATAGAAAAAAGAAAATATAGTCGTACATGTCCTAATTTCAAATGATCATATCTCCAAATATATAATCAATTGAGCTATGAGTCATATATTAAATGAATCATCCCTGCATCTACTTTTTAGAACTTCAAACAGTTTGTCGTTATTATATTCCTACCAGAAGTTATGATCTTTTTACTGAAAGATAGCAGAGCAGAATTCGATTCCGAAAAAAATGTGTTGTTGTGTCGCGCCATGCGACGCGTGGCCCGATCACGGCAAGTTAAATTAGGGAAAAGTGTAAAAATTGAAGTCTCTGCCCTGGGGCACCATGCGACGTGGTAAGCTAAATTTTTGCATGTGTTACCCTGAAATGCGTTAATAAAAGGACACTTCGAGGAGAGAGGAATCCACTTTATCTATATAACTTTTTGGAGAGGATTTTGAGAATAAGAATGACCTAGGACATTACTAATCCATACAACGTAAGATTCCTACAATAGATTCAAGTTAGAAACTTTAGGTTAACATTGTTTAACACCTTGAATTTCCAAAATCTTAGATCTTCAGCAAGAATTCAAAGGACCTTCCAAAAATGGAAGACTTGAGATTTTTGAGGATAAGGTAACGTTCAAGTTAAAAACTTTATAGCGTATAGAGATGTTTATATTATAAGGATGATAAAATTCATGGATAGATACAACGTGCAATTAATAGCAATTAGACCTCGGATGAACAATTGAGTTGAGTTAGTAGCACGGACTAACGATTGTGAACTACTGAGATGTACATTTTGAAGAGCCAAGTATACGAGTTCTTCGAAGGAAGGTTTAAACGTTCAATTAGAGGTAACCAAGTCAAGGACTTAACAAGAAAGCAACTGTAAAGAAAATACTGAATGAGAAAACTGTTTGATAAGAAAGTGCATGATTTAGGTGTAAATGCGTTGATTGTTTGTTTGAAAATCTTTGATTTCTTAAATGTTATGAATCTATTAGTAGTTTATGATACATATTATCTTATAGAAATTGAATTTCCTTGCATGATAATTCAACTAGCTCAGAATATCAGAAGTAATTGAATCTCTTGTTTGATTTGATTTTTGGTATGCTATTACTTGCATTCATCGGATTTAGACCAGATTAGATCTATGTAATCACATACGGTATGAGAGAACTAGTCAACCTTCCAGAGTAAGAGTATCACAATGGCCATGACTAGCTACCCCACGCTCGCAGGTGATCTGTGTTCATATTTAGATTTAGAAAGAGAAAATATGGTTAATAACATCAAGTGTAAAATCCATCTGGGTCGAGGAGTAGGACAACATCTTCACATTTGCAGGTACCATTGTTTGTTCAGATTTATGTATTTGGGAGAAGTGAACAACTTCCTCGAGTGTAAAAGTCGCTAGGGTTGGGGAATAGAATAATTATTCTCACAATGGCAGGTGCCATTATAGTTTAAATTTGAAGTAGCCAACCTCCTCTAGTGTAAAAACCGCAAGGCCCGGGGAATGGGCCAGTCATCCTCACACTCGCAAGCGCCATTGTTTTTTCAGATTTATATGTATTGGAGAAGTGTCCAACTTCCCTAGTGTAAAAGTTGCAAGGGATGGGGAATTAGCCAGTCATTCTCACACTCGCAGGCGCCATTGTTTGTTAGATAAAATTTTTGAAGTAAAGAAACTCAACTATATTCAGTTATCAGAACGTAAGTGTATTTCAGCCTTATCTCCACTCGTGTTACATAGTATTCATTGATGATATCCTAGAGTACTCTCGTAGCCAAGAGGAGTACGGCCAGCATTTGAGAATTGTGTTGCAGCGGTTGAGGGAGGAGAAATTTTATGCCAAGTTCTCCAAGTGTGAGTTTTGGCTTAATTCAGCGACGTTCTTGGGGAACGTGGTGTCCATTGAGGGGATTCAGGTGGATCTAAAGAAGATAGAGGCGGTTCAGAGTTGGCCCATATCGTCCTCATCTACGGAGATTCGGAGCTTTCTCAGCTTGGACGGTTATTATCATCGCTTCGTGGAGGGTGTATCGTCTACTGCATCACCCTTGACCAAATTGACACAAAAGGGTGCTACTTTCAGGTGGTCGGATGAGTATGAGGAGAGCTTTCAGAAGCTCAAGACTGCCTTGACTACAACTCCAGTTCTAGTTTTGCCTTCAGATTCAAGCTCTTATACAGTGTATTTTGATGCTTCTCGGATTGGTATTGGGTGTGTCTTGATGCAGAAAGGTAGAGTAATTGCTTATGCTTTGCGCCAGTTGAAGCCTAATGAGAAGAACTACTCTATTCATGATTCGGAGTTGGCTGCCATCGTTCATGCATTGAAGATTTGGAGGCATTATATCTACGATCTGTCTTATGAGGTAATTATGGATCACCGGAGTCTCTAGCAATTATTCGAGCAAAAGGATCTAAATTTGAGGCAACGGAGATGGTTGGAGCTTCTAAAGGACTATGATATTACTATTTTATATCATCCCGGGGAGGCCAACGTAGTGGCCGATGCCTTGAGTAGTAAGGAGGTGAATATGGGTAGCCTTGCATTCATTCTTGTTAGTGAGAGACCTTTTGCAGTTAATGTTCATGCCTTGGCCAACCAGTTTGTGAGATTAGATGTTTCGGAGCCCAATCGGGTTCTAGCTTGTGTGGTTTCTCGGTCTTCCTTATGTGATCGCATCAGAGAGTGCCAGTATGATACTCCCCATTTGCGTGTCCTTAAGGACACGATTCAGCACGGTGTTTCCAGAGATGTTACTATTGGGGAAGATGGGGTGTTGAGGATGCAAGGTCAAATTTGTGTGCCTAATGTAGATGTGCTACGTGAGTTGATTCTTAAGGAGGCTCACAGTTCACTGTATTCCATTCATCCAGGTGCCGATGTACCAGGACTTGAGGCAACACTATTTGTGGAGAAGAATGAAGAAGGATATAGTAGCGTTTGTAGCTCGGTGCCTTAACTGTCAGTAGGTAAAGTATGAGCATCAAAGACCAGATGGATTACTCCATAGGTTAGAGATTCCATAGTGAAAATGGGAGCGGATCACCATGAAATTTGTAGTTTGGATCCCACGGACTTCAAGGAAGTTTGATACCATTTGGGTGATTGTGGATCGGCTGACCAAGTCCGTGCACTTCATTCCAGTCGGGACTACTTATTCTTCAGAGTGGTTGGCTGAGATTTATATCCGTGAGATTGTTCACTTTCACGGTGTGCCAGTGTCCATCATTTCAGATCAGGGAACGCAGTTTACATCACAATTTCGGAGAGTCGTGCAACGTGAGTTGGGTACCCAAGTTGAGTTGAGTACAACATTTCACCCACAGACAAATGGACAGTCCGAGCGCACTATTCAGATACTGGAGGATATGATACACGCTTGTGTCATTGATTTTGGGGGTTCTTGGGATCAATTTCTGCTGCTCGCGGAGTTTGCCTACAACAACAACTATCGGTCGATCATTCAGATAGCTCTGTATGAGGCTTTGAATGGGAGACAATGTCGATCTCCGACGGGTTAGTTTGAGTCTGGGGAGGCTAGTCTATTGGGTACTGACGTGGTTCAGGATTTTTTGGATAAGGTTAAATTGATTTAGGATCGACTTCGCACGGCGTAGTCCAGACAGAAGAGTTACACCGATAGAATGGTTCTCGATGTTGCTTTCATGGTTGGGGAGAAGGTCTTGCTCAAGGTTTCACCCATGAAGGGTGTTATAAGGTTCGGGAATAAGGGCAAGTTGAGCCCTCGGTATATTGGGTCGTTTGAGGTATTTTAGGGGTTTGGAGAGGTGGCTTACAAGCTTGCCTTGCCACCTAGTTTGTCAAGTGTGCATCCATTGTTTCATGTTTTTATGCTCCGGAAATATGTCGGCGATCTGTCTCATGTTTTGGACTTCAGTACGGTTTAGTTGGATGGTGATTTGACTTATGATATGGAGCCGGTGGCCATTTTGGATCGGCAGGTTCAAAGGTTAAGGTCAAAGAACATAGCTTTAGTGAAGGTGCGGTGGAGAGGTCAGCCAGTTGAGGAGGCTACTTGGGATATCGAGCGGGAGATGCGGAGCAGATATCCACGCCTATTAGAGACTCCAGGTACGTTTCTAAACCCGTTCGAGGACGAATGTTTGTTTAACAGGGGAGGATGTAATGACCCGGTCGATTATTTTGAGAGTTGTAGCCTCGTTCCCCCGTTTACTGCTCATTTTATGATTTACAATTGTTATGTGACTTGCCCGGATAGTTGGTTTGGGTACGGAGAGGTTTTGGAATGAATTGAGATACTTAGTCTCAAAGTTGGAAGTTTAAGTTGAAAAGGTTGACCAGATATTGACTTATGAGTAAACGACTCTTGAATGGATTTTTGATGGTTTTGTTAGCTCCGTTAGGTAATTTTGGACTTAGAAGCGTGTCCGAATTGTGATATGGAGGTCTATAGTTGAATTATGCTTGAAATGGCAAAAGTTGTAAAGTTTTCAAGTTTGACCGAGAGTGGACTTTGTGGATCCTGGGCTTGGATTGGAATTTCGGGAGTTGGAGTAGGTCTGTGGTGTCACTTATGACTTGTGTGAAAATTTTGAGGTCAATCGGACGCGATTTGCTTGGTTTGAGTATCGTTTGTAGACGTTTGAATCCCTTAATTTTCATTAGGCTTGAATTAAGTTGTCATTCGTGTTTTTGATGTTGTTTGGGGTGATTTGAGGGATCGACTAAGTTTGTATCGTGTTTTGGGACTTGTTGGTATATTTGGTTGAGGTCCCGTGAGCCTCGAGTTGATTTCGTATGGTTAACGGATCAAAAATAGGACTTAGTGCATTGCTGACACTGGGAGGTTCTGGTGTGATCGCACCTGTGAGGGGTTGGCGGCAGATGCGATGTCGCAGGTGTGACTGGAGTGGAGTAGAAGCAAGAATTGGTATGTCCATGGGTGCATCGCAAGTGCGAAAAGAATTCCGCATGTGCGGACTCGCGGGATTTGCGACCGCAAAAGCGGTTGGTCGGCATTAGTGACTTCCGTAGATGCAGATGATTGACCGCAAAAGCGGTCCGGCACAAGTGGCTAAATGAACCGCAGAAGCGAAAAATCTAGGAAGAACATTTAAATTCAAGGGTTCGCAATTTTTCTTCATTTTTAAGATTTCAAGCTCGAGATTGGGCGATTTTTGAGAGGATTTTCGAGGGGCTTCTTGAGGTAAGGTACTTCTGTTCATTTTTAATCAATAATCTTGTTTCCCCATTGGATTTTCCACCTAGTTTGTGTATATTTAAGGTGGAATTTGGGAGTTTGAGGGTAGGGATTTGGAGGATGGAATTTGGGGATTTGGGTGACGATTTGGTGTCGGATATTGGTAAATTATTGGACTCGTGGTTGGATGGACTTTCGGGTTTTGTGACTTTTGTCGGATTTCAAGATGTGGGTCGAGGGAGGGGCGGCTTTTGAGTCGACTTTTGATTAATAATTTAGTATTTTCTTATGAACATGATTCCTTTAGCCCGTATTAATTGTATCGAGCTGTTTGTGGCTAGATTAATAATTTAGTAGGAATGGTGACTTGGTCAATTTCTAGGAACTGTGTAGTTGAATAATCTGTTGTTATCCATATATTCTCCATGTCTTATAGAAATTGAACTGCATCCATGTTATAAATCATGTTTAGACAATGTGTTGGCACTGTAGGGACCCACATAGGTCGTGTACATGTTGAATTATCGGCTAAATTATTATTTTGTACTCAGCCACAATTTTACTTGCATATTACATCTCAGTCTCTATCATTCATTATTGATACATTATAACATTGTTGTTTGGGATGATTATCATTATTACTGAGAGCCCGAGAAACTAGAGAGGTTGATGACTGAGTGAGGCCGAAGGCCTGATTGTGAGGATATTTATGGAATCGGGTTGCGTGCCGCATCATGTTTTGTTGATTTATACCATGACTGGCTTATTATAGCGCTTGTGCTGAAGGAGCTCCTCCGGAGTTTGTACACACACCCAGTAAGCTCAGTTAACTATTGAGTGCGAGTGCCGAGTGACGAGCTATTGAGAGGAAGGGGAGACTGTGAGGAATGAGTGACTGTGAGGTTGGAGTCCATGAGAGGACTGAGTGACTGCTACTCTGAGAATTTGCATTTGATTTCATTACTGTCGTACTTCACCTGGCATATATCGTTGTCATGAAATTTCTTAGAGATATTATATCTTGTTTCAATTGAACTTGACATGAGTTAACTGTTTGGTCTTAATTGTCAAATTTGAAAACATGCCTATGTTTCTATGTTGTAATTTCTGTAATTGAACTATATCCGCGAAGCTCGTCACTACTTTCAGTTCATTATTTCGTCTTGTTACTTACTGAGTTGGTTGTACTCACGCTACACCCTGCACGTCGTGTGCAAATCCATGTATTTTCGGACACGGTGGGTGTTGATTTCCTTGCGCAACTTTGATCGTTGGAGATTCCAAGGTAGCTGCCCAACGTTCGCAGACCTTGTATCTCCTTCCCTATCTTTATGCTTTATGTACTTAGTGTTAGTCTTTCATAGACATTACTTCTAGACTTTTATTGTTTAGACGCTCATGTACTCAATGACACCTCGATTTCGGAACTTCCGTGTCGAGTTTTGATTTTTATCCAGTTTATGAGAGCTTTAGTTATTTAAACTGTTTTGCTTTTTTTCATTTAAAAGTGTTGGAATTTTTTGAAATATCGGCTTGCCTAGTGCCACGTTAGGCGCCATCACCACAGGCTAGTTATGGGTCGTGACAACAATAGCCCGTTAAACTTGTCCAAACTTTACATTTACACACTTAAATTAAAGGTTGTACCTATTAGATGCCTAAACTCAAGCTTAATTGAGCCTATTATACATTAATTTCTAATATGCCACTTACTCTAAGCGCGTGAGACCTTTTTGAAAAAGAAAATTAGTCCTTCTTCCTGTAACCCACCAAAAAAACACCCATCATCTCGTTGGCCACGGAAATATCACAAGAGGGATTCCTCTATAACCACTAGTCTTCATCTTCTCTATCTCACAAAATAAAACAAGCCTATATTGAAAAGGAATTACCTTATACCATTGCTGTAAACTCCGGCAAAATTATAAGGATGATAAATGAAATTCAAATCCAAGAAGCAAAAGAATTTTGAACGTGACCATCATCTAAACTTTAATTTTACGAAAAACTTTTAAAGTCAAGATTTCAATGAAGTCGAGAATCACGATTGTATACGGTCGAAACCGGACTTGCCTTTCGCATGACTTATCGAGAGTAGAACATGATAGTGCAACGTTCAAACTCGTGTTATATCAAACCATGGTGCGAAGACAGATTGCCGAGCTCGGAAAACAGAGATCGATTAAGATCGAGGTCGGCCAAGATCGAGACCGAGCAAGATCGAGGTCGGCCAAGATCGAGACAGGCCAAGATCAAGTTCGGCCAAGATCAAGACCGACCAAGATCGGGACCGAGAAAGATCGAGTAAAGCTTACCGAGCCAAATAACAAAAAACTGAAATATCCGCAATCAGGCGAGAATCACGGCGCAAATCAAAGAGCAGCGAGTAATTAGCCTATCATGAGATTCCTAATTGTATTAGCATTGTATCAATAGTAGGACTCCATTACTATATAAAGGGGGTCTAATCATTTATAAAGACAGATCTTTTCAGGTAATATCTTGTTATTCTGTTCTTATATTACTTGAATCTCCACTTGGTTTGAGGGTGATCAAACTCAAGAGCCAAGGCTATTCGATTCGTTTAGTTTGCATTCATTTCATTTACAGTCAATTTCAATATTAATATGCATATACATTTTCTCAATTTGTGCCAAGCTATATCACGTATCCTTAAAACTGCGTATCAATTCAATTGTTATCCGTTTTTCGGGTAAACAGTTTGGCACCCACCGTGGGACTAAAGATAATAGTAATTGGATGGTACTACCTTTCATAACACACACTATGTTACGCTTGTTCTTGTGAGTATCTTTGGTTCCAGGCTAAAAAACAAGAAAGTCAAACCCTCAATCAGTGCCTCTACGTGTTGACAATGAGTCCGGTCACCAAGGTGAAAATAACAACATAGCGCCCGATAACGAGATATCACCTACTGATCCCATTGGAATTCCGATCGCAGATACAATCAACGCTAATTCGCATGTGGCTATTGATACAAATTTGCCAACTAACTCCGAAAATAGTGTTCGTAGTGGAGCCCGATCGGTGATTCGGAACGCTCAAAACATTGAAGGAGATGGGATCAACCTACGAATGATCTTTGAAATGCTACAGGCCCAGCAAGCGGCGATAACTCAGTTACCGAACCAAAGTCGCGCACCAAGCTGGGCTGAGCCCGATCCTCCCCGGAAAGCCACTCGCAGGGATGTATCGGTCGTAGAAAGATCAAACAAATGTGAATCAGGGGCTAGCTGTGAAGTTATAAAGATGCTTGAGAAACTGACGAAAAGGATAGAATCAGGAGAAAAGATGATCGATGCTAACGATAAAAAGGTGGAAACTTACAATTCCAGGGTAGACCAAATCCCAGGAGCACCTCCGATATTGAAGGGCCTGGATTTTAGGTTGTTCGTACGAAAATCTTTTCCTCCGAGTGTGGCTTCGAAGCCGATCTCCAAAATATTTTGCATGCCCGAAATTCCTAAGTACAGCGGAACGACTGACCCAAACGAGCATGTCACCTCTTACACATGTGAAATTAAAGGAAATGATATAGAGGACGACAAAATCGAATCCATGCTACTAAAGAAATTCGGGAAAACCCTGTCAAAGAGAGCTATGATATGGTACCACAATTTACCACCTAACTCTATTGATTCTTTTGCTATGCTTGCAGATTCTTTCGTAAAGGCACATGCTAGAGCTATCAAGGTCGAAACCAGGAAATAGGACTTTTCAAGGTAAGACAAAAGGATAATGAAATGCTCAAAGAATTCGTGTCTCGATTCCAAATGGAACAAATGGACCTACCACCGGTCGCCGACGATTGGGCAGTTCAAGCTTTCATCCAAGTACTCAATGTTCGAAGCTCGGTGGCTTCGCAGCAGTTAAAGAAAAATTTGATGTAATACCCGGTTGTCACTTGGGCCAATGTCCATAATCGGTATCAATCAAAGATTAGGGTCGAAGATGACCAACTCGGGGCTCCACCCGGGTCAGTTTATCCTATCAGACCCATCGATAGAATTACGAGGGATATCAACAGAGAACCAAGGTCGAACAGGGATCGATATCAGCCGTATAGTGGAGACCGTAGGGACAAAGGACCTGGGCGCAACCCTATGCGAAGTGAAAGGAGAAATGATCGAGGCCAGAGCTCTCGAGGGCTCATGAGAAAGAATGGTTTCCACGGGCATACCGGACCTAAAGAAGCACCAATATTGTCAAAATATAACTTCAATATCGATGCATCTGCCATCATATCGACTATCGGACGCATCAAAGATACTAAATGACCTCGACCTCTACAAACTGATCCTGCACAAAGGCATCCCAACCAAATATGCAAATATCATGGCACATATGGCCACAGAACGGAGGATTGTCGACAATTGAGAGAAGAAGTAGCCCGATTATTCAGTTACGGGCATTTGCGAGAATTTCTAAGTGACAGAGCTAAGAATCATTTTAGAAAGAAGGATTCGAATAAACATAGTGGACAAGACGATACCCAACACGTCATCCATATGATCATCGGAAGGGTCGATGTTCCTCAAGGTCCGATGATAAAATGCACCAAAGTATCAATCATAAGGGAAAACCTAGCTCGAGATTAAATACCAAAGGAACTTTATCCTTCAACAACAAAGACGCAGAAGGAATCATGTAGCCTCATAATGATACACTGGTAATTTTTGTACTCATGAATAAAACTCGAATTAAACGTGTGTTGATTGATCCAGGTAGTTCGGCCAACATCATTCGATCGAGGGTCGTAGAACAACTCGGCCTACAGGACCAAATCGTTCCTGCGGCCCGAGTGCTAAATGGATTCAACATGGCTTGTGAAACTACTAAAGGAAAGATAACGCTGTCAGTAAACGTGGTCGGTACTGTCCGGGAGACCAAGTTTTATTTGATTGAAGAGGACATGAGGTACAATGCCTTGTTCGGGAGACCATGGATCCACAACATGAGGGTCGTGCCCTCGACCCTTCACCGGGTATTAAAATTTCCAATGACAGAAGGAATAAAGACGGTTTATGGGGAGAAGCTCGCCGCAAAGGAGATATTTGTCGTCGATGAGGTAATTCTGATATCAACACTCTCATCGACAAGGGACTCAGGTTCGAAAGCGAAACAGGAAGCCAAATAGAAATCATCGATTACAGCCTCGACCCAATCGGACAAGGAAAAAATTGATGAAGACTACGATTACAGTGTTCCTCAATCATTCATAATGCCCAATGATTCCGATGCCACCAAATCGACGGTTGAAGAGCTTGAGAAAATCATACTAATCGAACGTCTACCCGAACGAAAGGTATACCTGGGCACGGGTGTTAAATCCTGAGCTCAGGAAAAAACTTATTCACTTTCTTATAGCTAACATGGATTGTTTCGCTTGGTCCCATCTCGACATGACAAGGATTCCATCGTAAATCACCACCCAAAAACTAAGCTTTAACTCGAAGTTCCATCCGGTGAAGCAGAAAAGAAGATCCCAGTACGAGATCAAGCACACCTTCATCAAAAATGAGGTAACCAAGTTCCTTAAAATAGGGTCCATCCGGGAAATAAAATACCCCGAATGGTTAGCAAACGTAGTGATAGTTCCTAAAAAAGGAAAAAAACTTAGAATTTGTGTAGATTACAAAGACCTGAATAAAGCATGCCCCAAAGATTCTTTTTCTTTGCCTAATAGCGATCGCATGATCAATGCCACGGCCGGTCACGAGATCCTCAATTTTCTCGATGCCTATTTCGGGTATAACCAGATACAAATAAACCCGGATGATCAGGAAAAGAACTCGTTCATCACCAAATATGGAACCTACTGCTATAATGTAATGCCATTTGGATTAAAAATGCGAGTGCCACATACCAACGCCTAGTAAACCGGATGTTCAAAGAAAAAATAGGGAAATCTATGGAAGTTTACATTGATGATATGTTAGTTAAGTCCCTGCGAGCAGAGGACCGTTTGAAATATTTACAGGAGACCTTCGGTATCTTGAGGAAATATAACATGAAGCTGAACCCGAAAAAATACGCGGTCGGGGTCGGGTCAGGCAAATTTCTCGGATTCATGGTGTCCAACCGAGGAATCGAGATTAACCCCGATAAGATTAAATCTATCGAGGACATCACGACAGTTGACAATGTGAAGGTCGTGCAGAGGTTAACCGGGCGTATAGCCGCCCTGGGACGATTTATCTCGAGCTCCTCCGATAAAAGCCATCAATCTTTCTCGTTACTACAACAACAACAACAACAACAACAACCCAGTAGAATCCCATTAATGGGGTCTGGGGAGGGTAGTATGTACGCAGACCTTACCCCTACCCCGAAGGAGTAGAGAGGCTGTTTCCGAA
>AWOL01S0036443.1:43747-66184 GCA_000715115.1 Nicotiana otophora | reverse complement strand
AGATAATATTAGTATCACAACAACACTCATAAGCTAAATAGCAATACCATGAAATTCAGAAGAAAGATCCAAAGCAAAGGGAGGGGGGGAGATAAAGGGAAGGGAGACAATATTAGTACCGCCACAACAATCATAAGAAAAATAAGAGCACCGTGAAATCCAGAGGAAGGATGCAAAGCACAGCGATAACTAGTAAATAGGACATACACTAAAAGCGAAATAGTAAGTCACAATATTGGCACTAGCTATCTTAGACAAAACCCCTAAATGGATAGTCCCACAATAGTACGAAGTAAGGCACGACTCAACTACCTCCTAACCTACAACCCTAATACTCGACCTCCACATCTTCCTATCAAGTGTCATGTCCTCAGAAATCTGGAGCTTCGCCATATCCTGTCTGATCACCTCTCCCCAATACTTCTTAGGCCGCCCTCTACCTCTTCTCATGCCTTCCACCACTAGCTGCTCACACCTCCGTACCGGAGCATCTGGGCTTCTCCTCTGAACATGTCCGAACCATCTAAGCCTCGCTTCCCGCATCTTGTCATCAATGGGAGCCACATGCACCTTCTCCCGAATATCATCATTCCTAATCTTATCTATCCTAGTGTGCCCGCACATCCACCGCAACATCCTCATTTCTGCTACTTTCATCTTCTGGATATGTGAGTTCTTAACGGGCCAACACTCAACCCCATACATCATGGCCGGTCTAACTACCGCTTTATAAAACTTACCTTTGATTATCGGTGGCACTCTCTTGTCACACAAGACTCCAGATGCTAACCTCCACTTCATCCATCCTACCCCAATACGGTGTGTGACATCCTCGTCGATCTCCCCTCCCCCCTGGATAACCGAACCAAGGTACTTGAAGCTGCCTCTACTCGGGATGGCCTGCGAATCAAGCCTCACATCCTCGTCCACTTCCTCTGGCTCAGCGCTAAACTTACACTCCAGGTACTCCGTCTTCGTCCTGCTCAACTTGAAACCCTTAGACTCAAGTGCTTGTCTCCAAACCTCCAGCCTCTCGTTAACACCGACTCGTGACTCATCAATCAGAACTATGTCATCGGCGAATAGCATGCACCATGGCACATCCCCTTGAATATGGTTTGTTAACGCGTCCATCACCAGGGCGAATAAGAACGGACTGAGTGCCGAACCTTGGTGTAACCCCATTACAACCGGAAAATGCTCAGAGTCGCCTCCTACTGTCCTAACCCGTGTCTTAGCCCCATCATACATGTCCTTAATCGCCATAATGTAGGGAACCGACACACCTTTAGCCTCCAGGCATCTCCAGAGAATTTCTCTAGGAACCTTGTCGTACGCTTTCTCTAGGTCAATAAACACCATGTGCAGATCCTTCTTCCTCTCTCTGTATAGTTCCACCAACCTTCTAACAAGGTGTATAGCTTCTGTAGTCGAACGACCCGGCATGAACCCGAACTGGTTGTCGGATACAGACACCGTCATCCTCACCCTCGCTTCAACCACCCTCTCCCACACTTTCATGGTATGACTCAGTAATTTGATACCCCTATAATTGTTACAACTCTGGATATCACCTTTGTTCTTATACAATGGAACCACCGTGCTCCACCTCCACTCATCCGGCATCCTCTTCCCCTCAAAAATACTATTAAACAACCTAGTCAACCACTCCAAACCTGCTCGCCCCACACACTTCCAAAATTCCACCGGAATCTCGTCTGGACCGGTCGCTCTGCCCCTACTCATCTTACGCATAGCTTCCACGACCTCCTCAACCTCGATACGCCTGCAGTACCCAAAGTCACGGTGACTCTCGGAATGCTCCAATTCGCCTAGCACAATATCCCGATCCCCTTCTTCATTCAGAAGTTTATGAAAGTAAGTCTGCCATCTCCTCTTAATCTGGGCATCTTCCATCAATACTCTACCATCTTCGTCCTTGATACATCTCACTTGGTCCAAATCTCGAGCCTTCCTCTCCCTCAACTTGGCCAGCCGGAATAACTTCTTCTCCCCACCTTTTTTCCCCAATTCCTCGTACATACGACCATAACCCGCAGTCTTAGCCTCTGTGACCGCCAGCTTAGCCTCCTTCCTAGCTGCCCTATACCTCTCCATGCACACTCGCCTCTCCTCTTCACTTATGCTCCCCACTAACTTCAGGTACGCCGCCTTCTTTGCTTCAACTTTACCTTGGACCACTTCATTCCACCACCAGTCTCCTTTGTGCCCACCAGAGACGCCCGTCGAGACCCCTAACACCTCTCTCGCAGCCTCCCTAATACAGTCTGCTGTCGCTGACCACATAGTGCTCGCATCACCGCTGCTCCTCCAAGCTCCCAGAGCCAATAACCGCCCCTCCAACGCTTGGGCTTTATCCTTAGTTAAGGCTCCCCACCTGATTCTCGGTCTTCCTCGAGTAGACCTTTTCCTCCTCTTCAACATAATACCAACGTCCATCACCAAGAGCCTATGCTGCGTCACGAGTATCTCACCCGGAATCACCTTACAATCCTTGCACAACCCTCTGTCACACCTCCTGAGGAGGAGATAGTCAATCTGGGTCTTCGCCACCGCATTTTGAAAAGTAACCAAATGCCCTTCCCTCTTCCGAAAGCTAGAGTTTGCAATCACCAACCCAAAAGCCTTAGCGAAGTCCAACAACGATGTACCTCCTCCGTTCCTCTCCCCAAAACCGAATCCTCCATGCACCTCGCCATAACCACCTGCGGTCGACCCAATATGCCCATTGAAATCCCCTCCTATGAACAGCTTCTCAGCAGGCGGAACCTGGCGCACAATCTCATCTAACCCTTCCCAGAAACGTAGTTTAACCTCCTCATCTAGGCCCGCATGCGGCGCATAGGCGCTAACGATGTTAACGGTGCACTTTCCCACCACCAACTTAATAATCATCAATCTATCATTCACTCGTCTAACCTCAACTACAGACTCCCTAAGTTCCCTATCCACCAGGATGCCCACTCCATTCTTACCTTTCTCGTTACTAAAGAAGGAAAATGATTTCACATGGACACCGGAGTGCCATCATGCCTTGGAGGAACTTAAATGTTACTTATCGAGTCTTCCACTACTTCACACGCCCAGGAGGGACGAACAACTGTACTTATATTTGGCAATATCGGAGGTAGCGGTAAGTAGAGTTCTATTCTGGGAAGAACAAAGTACGCATTTTCCAATTTATTATGTTAGCCGAACCTTAGGTGAAGCCAAAACTAGGTATCCCCACCTAGAAAAGTTGGCACTCGCTTTGATAAGAGCCTTTAGGAAACTAAAACCGTACTTCCAGGGTCACCCCATATGTGTTGTGACAACTTATCCACTTCAAAATATTTTGCATAAACCCGAGCTTTCGAGACGGTTGGCCAAATGGGCCATAGAAATTAGCAGGTATGATATTGAATATTGACCCCGAACAGCAATTAAATATCAAATTTTGGCAGACTTCGTAGCTGACTTCACGCCGACCCTAGTACCCGAGGTTGAGAGAGAGCTATTGATAAATGCGGGAACGTCCTCAAGAATTTGGCCCCTCATCACGGACGGTGCTTCGAATGCAAGAGGGTCCGGACTCGGCATCATACTAAAACCACCCACAAACAATGTGGTTAGACAATCTATTAGAACTGTGAAATTGACTAACAATGAGGCCGAATATGAGGTCATGATTACAGGCCTCGAACTAGAAACAAGGCTTAGGAGCGGAGGTGATCGAAACCAAATGCGACTCCCTCCTCATGGTGAATCAGGTTAACGGAACCTTCGAGGTTAGGAAAGAACGAATGCAAAGATAACAAGATAAGTTACAAGTAACTTTGCATTGGTTTAAAGAATGGACTTTGCTACATGTGCCTCGAGATCAGAATAGTGAGGTTGATGCCCTGGCAAACTTAGGGTCATCGGTCGACGAGAACGATCTCAAATCGGGGGTTGTCGTATAAATCATAAGGTCAGTAGTCGAAGAAGGCCACGCTGATATAAATTCCACAAGCTTGACCTTGGGATTGGAAAAATAAGTACCTAGAGTATTTGAAAACAGGAAATCTTCCCTCAAATCCGAAAGAATCGAGGGCCCTGCGTACGTAGGCAACACGATTCAGAAGAATGTTCGACGGTCCATTAGCGATATGTCTGGCACCGAGAGACGACGAGTATGTTCTAAGGGAAGTTCATGAGGTCACTTGCGAAAATCACTCCGGTGCTGAATCATTGGTTCAAAAGGTAATCACAGCCAGCTATTATTGGATCGACATGGAAAAATATGCGAAAGACTTTGTTCGAAAATGTGACAAATGCCAAAAGAATGCACCAATGATTTACCAACCTGGGGAATTTCTCCATTCGCTCTTTTCACCATGGCCATTCATGAAGTGGGGAATGGACATAGTTGGCCTCCTTCCATTGACACTAGGTAAAGCTCAATTTATTTTATTTATGACTGACTATTTTTCTAAGTGGGTTGAAGCGCAGGCTTTCGGGAAAGTTAGGGAGAAGGAAGTCATCGACTTCATTTGGGATCACATCATATGTTGATTCGGGATGCCATCCGAAATTGTGTGTGATAACAGGAAACAATTCATTGGCAGCAAAGTGACCAAATTCCTCGAAGATCATAAGATCAAAAGAATCGTATCAACACCTTATCATCCTAGCAGGAACAGACAAGCCGAATCAACCAACAAAACCATCATCCAAAACCTTAAGAAGCGGCTAACCGATGTCAAAGGAAAGTGGAAGAAAATTCTACCCGAAGTTCTTTGGGCATACCGCACAACATCGAAGTCTAGCACCGGGGCTACCCCATTCTCGTTAGTTTATGGCGCGGAATCTCTAATACCGGTCGAAGTCGGAGAGCCGAGTATCCGATTCCGATATGCAACAAAGGAATCAAATGACGAGGCCATGAATACGAACTTAGAACTATTGGATGAAAGGCGTGAAACCGCCGTCATCCGATTAGCCGCCCAAAAGCAACGGATCGAGAGATACTACAATCGAAGAACCAATCTTCGATATTTTAATGTTGGGGACTTAGTGCTAAGAAAAGTCACCCCCAACACCAGAAATCCCAATGAAGGGATATTGAGTCCAAATTGGGAAGGACCGTACCAAATTCTCGAGGTCACCGGAAAAGGGTCCTACAAGCTCAGAACGATGAATGGGGAAAAACTATGAAGCAATTGACACATATCTCACCTAAAATGATACTACTTCTAAGGTACTCCCATTTTCCATTCCTTTTCAGATTAACACTTGCAGGTGGCCGACAAGGAATAATGATGGACTTTTCAGCGAACGACACGAAGTCTTTAGGTCTGAAAGCATGTGTTGCACTCGTTTTCCCTCAGGCCGATTTTTTTCCCAAATGGGTTTTTTTGACAAGGTTTTTGACGAGGCGAGGATGAATCGTGCAAACTTAGAATCAAGCCCGATTACGAATCAGCTTCGAAGATCAATTCAACAATATCCGAGGTTCCTTTGCAATCAACCTTGAATACTGGGGGGCTACCCTCGGATATGCATTTATCTTCGAATATAAACTCTAGCGAGGAAGCTACTTCATAAAATGAGGGTCCCGATAGATAGGATTTATTATAATGGCCAAACGGTCAAAACGAACCGTGCCCACGTAAATTGCTCGAATGGTCAAAATGAATCGGGCCCACGTAGATTGCTCGAGCCCTGTTTTGATCGAAAATAAAGAGAAGTACCTTCGTTACAAACATCCTATGCTTTAAAATTCTTTTTTAAAAGGCTTCGTACATCCAAAAATAACAAGCCCAAAGGCAATACTTAACCGAAATATGAATGATCGCTCCATCACTCAGGGACTGCCGTCCGACTCAAACAACCCAAGTCATCGGGCCTCGGGAGCAAAAGACCTAATAGGAAATGCCCCGATTTCTGAAGGTCATGACCACCCCACTCGGGGACTATTATCTCGGGCAAGCCCGGATAAAACGGGAAAACAAGCCCAATGGGCATCTCCCGAACTAAAAGGCTACGACTAACTTAACACGGTTCGGAGACGTCCAAAACCCGTAACAAATATAGGCCTTCGAAAAAGAAAAACTTCTTTCACAAAGTGGTTCTAAAGGCTACCCTCGGCTAAGTCTCAAACTTAAGATATTTTCGGGAAAAACTTTGGTAACACCGAACCCCAATAATGCTTTAACCAAAAAAGCAATAAAGGCAAGGTTTGTTCGAACCCTCAAACATAACCTTATTGTTTCATGCTAAGGCATTTTCAACCTTTGCAAATGCAAATAATAAAGCAAAGGAAAGATATGAGAGCCGAAAGGGAAAGAAAATTCTTATATTCATATAGTTTTTTACAAAGGCCGAATCGGTCTAAAACAAAAATTTACAATGGCCAAAAACAACCTCAGAAAAAATGCAAAAGAAAAACAAAAAACCTAAAGTCCTAAGTGGCTTGGTCTTCATCGGAAGTTGAATCTCCATCCTCGGGATCTTCTCCGTCTTCGGATTCACTTGATCTCTCGGAGTCTTCCTCAGGGAAGGCCAGCCTTCGGGCCCTGATTTCCTCTACTTTGGCATTTTCAATTTCGGCCATATTATCGAAGTCCTGGGCATTAACTCCCTCGAGAGCTTCCCTTCGAACTTGCCATTTTGTATGATCCACCATGCCTTTGGCCTTGGCCTGAATGGCCTCAACGTCGACCCGAAACTGGGCCACTTTAGCATCAACGTTTTTGCTGGCCATGACCACCTCAAATCTGGCCATGGTCACCTCGGATCTGGCCACTTCGAGTTCGTTGTCCAAGCTTGCCTTATCAGAAATGGCCAAATCCAACTAAGATTGAAGCTCGTTGATCTTCTCGACCTGCACCGAGGTCTTCTCTTTTGTAGCTTGTAGCTGGGTATCGTCCAACTCCAATTGTGCTTGGACGGTCTCCTTTTTCGAGGCTAGGATATTCATGTTCTTTATGAAGTCTTCCGCCTCGGCCGGTATCGCATCTACCTGAGTCTGGAGCCGTCCGATTTGTTCGAGCCTCTGCCGAACCTGCAGAATCGGATTATTAGTAGTTATCTCCAATTCATCTTCACTTTCGTGAAGAACTCAAAATACCTGCTCGGCCATCTCGGCATGTTCATCCTGAGCCGTCATTAAATTGGCCTGCTCACTTTTCTCAGTGAGGTTCCGGGCCTCAACCTTATGCTCCTCCCGGATTCGGAGGAAAGCCTCGTGATGCAACACCGAAGCGTGCAAACATGGGAGAAGATGTTACAATTATCTACAACTCTGAGTTTAAAAGAAATAATAGAGAAACCTTCGAAGTTACCTGATTCAGAGCATGTAGGGCCTCATTAAAAAGACAAACGGCTCCCACCGCGTTTATCACGGATAGGTCTTGCTCGGTCACCAAGGATCGAACGTAGCTAGCAATCCCCATGGGAGGAAAGAAAATTCGGGAATCCACCGGGATAGAAAGCACTATATTCCGCCTACGGTCGGGATTAACACTTGGAGTCGGGAATCGGTCCACCAGTTTTGGGCTCGATGAAGATCCGGTAGCGCCCGATGACGGTACTGTTTCGGCATCGGTAAACCACCAATCCCGATGACATCCTCCGAGGCAGTGAACTCAAACCCATCCAAGAAGCCATGGATATCGGTCGGCCCCTAAATACCTTCGTTCCAATATATTGGCCTCGCGGATCATAGCATCCGAAATTTGAGGGGATCCAGAAATATCGATCACCCCGAGCTCGTCCCTCGAGACATCTCCGGTCTCCCTTTCGACCATATCATCTTGGGATGGGGTGGCCTCAATTCTTATTGGTTCAGGAACTTCGGCCAAAGCTCCCTCTTCCACTACTGCCAGTTCGGAGGACTTGTGTATCGAAGTACCAGCCTGCACGCGGGCCACTAGTTGGGAATTATCATCCTATTCTCCTTCTTCACACTCGTTCCTTTATAGACTGATTAGTTACGAAGGCATAACACCAATGTCCCCCTTGGGCTTGCGAGACTTCCTCGCCGGTTTTTCTTTTCTTCTCTTTGGCCTGCTTCAGAGCAGGTGGGAGGACTTCTTCGTCACCAGATGGGGGCCTCATTGCAACATCCTTTCCGAGGCCTGCAAAAGAAAAAAGATGAGTAAGCTCGAAGAAAAGCCTGAACGATCACCATATTAAGAAGGAAACTAACCATGATTACGGGCCTCCCATCGACCCTTTGACAACTCCATCCAAGCACGCTCTAAGTACAGCCTCTGTAACACGAGGCCGTCGACCCATTTTCTAAGATCTAGAATTGGGTCCGGCATCAGGGCCACAGCTGCAATGCCGAAAATTATCAACAAAGAAATAAATAAGAATAAAAGCAACGATATTAAACCTTCTAAGCGAAGTGGTACTTACGTTTCATATTCCATTTCTCGGGAAATAGCATATTTTCAGTAGAGATCAGGTCTGAAGTCCTTATTCGAACAAATCGGCCCATCCAACCTCGGTGTCGACCTTCATCTATGCTCGATAACGGAGCCTTATTGGCTCGGCGAGCAAGCTTGATCAACCTCTCTCGATAGAGTCGGGGACTATAGAGGCGCATAAGGTGGTTGATGGTAAAGGGACATCCCTCAATTTGGCTCACAAAAAATCGGAAGAGAATCACTATTCTCCAGAATGAGGGGTTGATTTGGCCGAGGGTCACATTATACCTCTTGCAAAAGGTAATAATGATGGGGACTAAGGGACTCAACGTAAAGGGATAAGTGTAAACACTTAGAAACCCCTCCACGTAGGTAGTGCTCGAGTCCTCGGGCGAAGGAACCACCACATGTTTATTGACCCAGTTGCAGTCCCGTTTAACCCTAGGGAGGAGTTTTAGGTGATTGTGGATATGTATCTCGAGACCGGTTCACATCGGCCCACTACCAAGGAGGCCTTTTTTACCCTAAAATCAGTAACAGTCGGGCACCCTGCCGGAATGAATTCCTCAGAGCGGGGTTTTGCCGCAGCCTCACCGCCGGCGGGCCGTGATGAAGAAGCAGCCTCCTTTTGAAGTATTGTCTTTGAATTTTTCGCCATTAAAGAACAGGAGAAAAGAGAATTAAGATAGTATACAGATTGCTGAGAATTCAAGAAATTTGGGTACATAAGTGGTAAAACAAAGGGACTTTTTGAGAAAGAGCAAGAGTTGGAAGAGCTTTTGAGCGTGAAAAGTTTTGAATGAGGAAACAACTAGGTTACTTATAGCTTGCTGGTGACGGTTCAGAACCGGTAGTGGCCGACCAAGGACTGACAAGCAATTAATGCCTTGATAACTGGACCGGCGGGATATTTCGAGTTGTTGCTTATGTCATGATCGGGTATACAAGTGACGTTCGTCGCTTACATCATTGCCCGTCGAGACGGAGCTCGAAAATTCATATCGTTTCTCATCATCTTCTCTCCGAGAAACGAGGGGACTATCTGTATACGGTCGAAACCGGACTTGCCTTTTGCATGACTTATCGAGAGTATAACATGATAGTTCAAAGTTCAAACTCGTGTTATATGGAACCATGGTCCGAAGGCAGATTGCCGAGCTCGTGACTCAGAGATCGATTAAGATCGAGGTCGGCCAAGATCGAGACCGAGCAAGATCGAGGTCGGCCAAGATCGAGACTGGCCAAGATCGAGATCGGCCAAGATCAAAACTGGCCAAGATCGGGACCGAGCAAGATCGAGTGAAGCTTACCGAGCCAAATAACGAAAAGCACAAATATTCGCAATCAGGCGAGAATCACGGCGAAAATCACGGCGGAAATCAAGGAGCGGCCGACTAATTAGCCTATCATGATATTCCTAATTGTATTAGCATTGTATCAATAGTAGGACTCCCCTACTATATAAAGGGGGTCTAATCATTTGTAAAGACCGATCTTTTCAGGCAATATCTTGTTATTCTCTTCTTATATTACTTGAATCTCCACTTAGTTTGAGGGTGATCGAACTCAAGGGACAAGGCTATTCGATTCGTTTGGTTTGCGTTCATTTCATTTACAGTCAATTTCAATATTAATACGCATATACATTTTCTCAATTTGTGTCAAACTATATCACGTATTCTTAAAACTGCGTATAAATTCAATTGTTATCCGTTTTTCCGGTAAATAACCATATTTGCTAATAAAAGAGCATATGAGTCAAAAAAATCAACTAACAATTTTATCTTCATTGATATAGACTTCACTGTCATAATCACTAACTCCCACCCTCTTCAATTTTGCTTTCTATCATAAGCACATGTTAATTCATTTGACGAAACGTGGAAACATAGCATTCAATAAAAATCGGAAATCAACCAAACCCAAACAAGCAAGCATCAGGGATTTAGTAGATTGGTTGTACTTCTGTTTTAAAAAAATTAAACTTTATTTACTTCTGTTAAAAAGTTTAAACTTTATTTACTAAAAAAAATTATTATTATTTTAAAAGATATCCGCATGTCATAATTTTATGTGCCTCTTTGACATCTTCCGCGTGTGTATTGCATGCGTCCTATTTTTTTTAACTAGATATTACTTAAAGTAGAACTTGAATTTACGTGTTTAATAGGTATAACCTTTAGTTTAAATTTTTAAATGAAAAATTGGAGCAAGTTTAATTGTTAGAGACATCGAAAGATGAAAATCATAGCTGATTTAGCATGGGGCTTTTGTAATTGTGAACCACAAAATTTTTGCCTTTTTAATGAGACGAAGTCTTTTGTAACAATTGACCCAAATATAACGTGCGTATTGACTAGTAGACAGAAAAGATGATGGGGTCACCCATAAAAAGCTTCACCTCTCAAAAAAGGCTTCTCATCATTTAAGGATTCTATTCTAAGACCAATCCCTTTTTTTCTGTGTCCTAATTCTAAAGTTTTCATCTTTTCTAAGTCTCTTTTTTCCTATGAACTAGTCCTTTATTAATACTTTTATTTTCTATTTTTTTTTTCTTTTTTTCACTGTAATTTTGTAATACATTTTCATAAATATGGCAAACTTTGAGGGATTTGATACTTTTGTGTTAAGCCTATGTAAATGCATTATATAATTGCAATTACTCTTTCTGTTTCATTTTATAATTTTCTATTTTTTTTTCCTTTTTTTCACTTTAATTTTATACATTTTCATAAATATGGCAAACTTTGAGAGATTTGCTACTTTTGTGTTAAGCCTATGTAAATGCATTATATTATCGTAATCATTTTATATGATCCTATTTAATTAGGTACAAAGATTTAAAAAAATAAAATAATATATAATTTATGATTTTAAATATATCATAATATTTGTGTGACAATAAATTCTTTGAAATATGTTGTGCTAAATGTATTATAATATTTATGTGTCAATAAAAGATTATGATCAAGAGTAAAATAAAAAGAGATCAATCTTTTAAAGTAGATTAAAAAATAGAGTCACACAACTTAAAACATTATCAAAGACGTAGCTAATGCTCCATCTCATGCTATTTGGCTTTTCTCGTTTACTTCCCTTTGTTTTAATGGTAAAGAATATAAGAGAAATAACACATATATAGTTGCATAATGTACATTTAACTCGTGTCACATTTCTTTGTTTTATTTTTCCCCTCTCTCTATGGTGGGGAGAAGGTGTGGTGGTGGGGTGAAGGGTCAGATTTTCCTAGACGTTGCCGACAATACATATTATTGAAAGAAATTAATACAAATAGTTTTACATTTCAGTTGGGTGCGTAGTCTGCATTTAAGATTGAAGATAACTGATTAGTACTACACCATTCAGCACTCAGCAGTAAATCTATATCTATATCTATAGTATAGTATATCATATCATATATATATATATATTAAAAGTAAAAAGCTCCTAAATATAAAATTGAATTACTAAAATGCTCTCCAATTAAACACTACTCTAATGACATTTTTGTACAAAAATGTGAATTGTCCTATTTATCTTTATCCTCAAATTTTTACTTTTCCCCTTTATTTTGTTTTATATGATAATTTGAAAAATTCAAAAGCCATCTCTGTTAAATTAGGGTTTTAGACTACTACAATCCGAAAAGTCACAACTATTAAAGAAACATTTCCATTACAATATTTAACGCCTAATCAATTTTTCTTAGAATGATTTTTCTTACAATTAATGTTACTTAATATTAATTCTATTATTCTACTCATTGTACGTTGCAAAATCACAACTAAAGCATTTCAGTCACTCAAGAGGATCACGGGCAACCTCTTGTGATTTTTTTACATGATAGTCGGATCTACAATTATCCATTTGTCTTATACAATTCATATCTTTGTTCGGTTCGTGAAAGAGATTCGATTGCCAAGGAAATGATCGCCCAGATAAACTCTATCTCAAATACAAACAGAAGCCCGCTGCACGTTAATTGTCGAGTAAATTTCATGGGTGGTCATTCAATACTGTATTCATTACGCAAAAGTTATTTTTTTTCTTTTTGTTACGTAAAAATCATTCAATTTTATGTTCATTACCCAAAAGTCAATTTTCTTTCTTTTGTTACACAAAAATCTCTATTTATCACTAAAGTCACATTGGCCAGATTTTATAATACTTTTGCTTGAAAAGTTTATGATGTCCTTGACATTAGTCCTCTCATTTATGTAATACCTTCTATATTATATACTATATAATATATTTTTACCTAGGTATTTTATTTATAATTAAAATAATTTTAAACTATTTTATTTATTATTTTTATAATATATCCATGCATTTAATGTTTTCATGGCACTTAATTTGTTTACTCATATTCAAACATGAAAATATTTTAAATATAAAAATGATAAAAAAATATTTATTTTTTAATATTTATTTAACATAATAAAAACATATTTGTTTAACAAATGATAGTTTGTTTTAGTCAATAAAAAAAATTTAAAAAGTTTTAAAATTTTTGTGTTTAATATTAAATTGTTTAAAGCTTTATCTGTTAATATTATTTATTTGAAAGTATTAGTCCGATGTGTCATTTTGCTAAATGTGGGTATTTTATTTATTAAAGTAATGGGTATGGCATGGCTGATAAATCAATAAGCTTTGACTTTTTTAACTTTTATTAAGCATGATTAAGAATGTGAACTTGAGATTTGTTGACGGTAATGTTAAATTCTCACCTTCGAGACCGTGATAACACCTAACATTTCACTTGCTAGGCAAGCCAACGTTAGAATAATTTAAACCATTTTTAACAATTTATTTTAATTAAATAATAAAGAAACCAACAACCGGAATAATATTTTAATTTAAATGTGCAAACCAAAAATAATACGATGTCTAAATGCTATCCCAGAACTTGAGACACAAGTGCACGGGATTCTAGAATAATAAAGTTGTATGAAAGAAAGCACACAACTAAGAAAAAGTAGAAGGGGACTTCAGAGTTGCGAACGTCGTGCAACTATACCTCAAGTCTCCTTTGATAGCTGAATCCGAGCAATTCTACAGTACGCCTCAGGGACCAACCGAAATTTACACAAGAAGTGCAAAATATAGTATGAGTACAACCGACCCAATGTACTCTGTAACTGCCGAGCCTAACTGTCATGACCCAAAATCCAACTAGTCGTGATGGCACCTAACCCAACCCGCTAGGTAAGCCAATTACCAACTATCCAATTCCAATGAAATTAATAATGCAATTAATTGAAAGAAAATATCTAAAACCAATACATTTCCCCAAGAACTTGTAGTACAAATCATGAGCTTCTAAGAATAGATTTTACAAAGCTGGTATGAAGTAAATACATCATTTGTTTGAAAAGTACATAAACAGAGTTTTATGAATCTAAGGCTACCATGAACAAGAAGCAGCTACAACCGGAACGCAGGTACATCTTCAGATCCAGCTCCTAACGAATACAACAACATCAGCAGCTAACATCTGCACGTAAGGAGCATAAGTATAATATACGTACAACCGACCCCATGTACTCAATAACTAACAAACCTAACCTTATATTGCAAGTAGTGACGAGCTTGTACCAAGGTCGGGTCCCAACTTCAATAACCAACAATAGTTCATAACAACTTAAACAAGTAATACTAGAAGTAACTCAACAATCAAATGCTCAGCAAAAATATGATTTCTGAAAATAGTTCTGTCTTTCAAGTACATCAATGAAAACCCAAATCATTTACCGGAGTTGCCAAAAATATGAACAAGTTTGAAAACAATAATTTTCCCAAAATCCTTTCAATAATAAATAAGATGTTTCATTTTACTTTTCAGATAACCAGTGTAAAACAAATGCATCACTATGCCCATCTCCCAACATGTGTGAGAAATTATGAATGATGTAATATCATACAACATTAGGAAACATACATCTCTATGCATGTATGTTATGTGTGCATGTCAATGCAATGTATCTCAGAGATGAACTCATATGCATACTCTCAGAGTATCAGTTCACTCAGTCCTCCCCATCACTCAGTCCTCACAGTCACTCAATCCTTACAGTCACTCAATCCTCCCAATCGCTCGGCACTCGCACTCAATACTCGTATTCAGTAGGTACATATGCTCACTAGGGGTGTGTACAGACTTCGGAGGGGGTCCTTCAGCCCAAGCACTATACTCTGCATGGACAACTCACGTGCTGCAGGGATAACTCATGTGCTATAAAAAAGCCTATAAGGCCTGCTGTAGGCGGACAGTCCCGATCCACATAATAATAAAGTATATAAAGCCAATACTGGCCTGCTGTGACGTGCAGTCCAATCCCATAATTATCCTCACAATCAGGCCCTCGGCCTTACTCAGTCATCAACCTCTCCAGCTTCTCGGGCTCACAATGTCATGAAACTAGTCCAAAATGATGATATGATAAATCAATAAGTAGCAACAGAGACTGAGAAATGATATGAAATGAATGAAGATGACTGAGTATGAAATTTCATTTTAAGCAAATAATTCAACAGCAATATGACCTCTATGGGTCTCAATAATACTGGCACATAGCCTCAGCATGATGTTTAATATGATTCTCAACTCAATTTCTTTAGCACATAAAACTATATAGAAAATACCAAGATTATTTGACTACGAAATTCCACAAAAATAATTATGTCACAATTTCCATGGTGCACGCCCATAGGCCCGTCACCTAGCATGTGCTTCCCCTCCCAACAATTCACATAATACATATATTCAGGGTTCATACCCTCAGCTCCAAAATTAGAAGAGTTACTTACCTCAACCTTCAAGCTCCGAAAATACTACAATGCTCCAATTAATTAAAATGTCCAAATATCACCCACAATTCAATACCTACAATTAGATATCCCAACTACATCAAAATAAATACGAAAAGATTCATAAATATCCATTTAGGCTTCATAATTCGGCAACAAGCCTTCAACCTTCCCAAATTATCCAATAGGCTCATCCATTAGCGAATTCAATTCCATTCTTATCATTTAATACTCATTTGGAGTCATTAATGATACTATGTTAATTACCCAACTGTATAAGGTAAAAACCGGTTAGTATTTCGTACGAACTGGTCGAAATGGTAATGTATTGGATTGGAGAAGCGTCTTCATAATATCAGGTTGAGGTCCGAAGTCAGGTCACCAAGCTTCGAGCCCTAGGGACCGATCAATGTCGAGCTCGATATAATTATCGAGCTCGAATTCAAATCGAACTACGATGCAAAGTGAAGTTATCAAGATTATGAGGCAGAGACCGACCAACACTAACTCCGAATCAATACAAGGATCCGAGTCAGAATCGAGCTCGAGTCAAGATCGAGAGCTCGAGTCGATACCAAGCTCGATTCAATATCGAGCTCATAAACAAGAGCCGTTGCAATCTCACTAGAGGAGAGAATCCTGGCAGGAATTATGGAAAAACTAATTTATCATAGGTCTCCCACTATGTATTTTTAATTATATCTAAAGTAGGATCTCTCCACTATAAAGGGGATGGTTATTATTTATGTAAGAACCAAGTTTTTGCATACATTGCAACTGAGATTTCATACACTCCTATATTGAAGAGTTATCCTTGTTTAGCTTCATAAATTGATTCATCTTCCTAAATCTATAAATCATCTTCTTCCAAACTTTTCTTATTTTTCATTCTCTACAATCAACACTTGATATTTCTATTCATTCTTACGATTTGTGTCAAGTTATACCACATAACCTTAGAATTACGTACAAATTTAACTCAATCCGTTTTTTGGGTAAACAATTTAGCGCTCACAGTGGGGCTAAGGATAACAGTGGTTATTTGGTATGAACTACTAAACGCACCCTCTTACACCTGTTGTTGAAAGTATCTTTGATTTCTAATTAGCAACAACGAACTCTCAATTAATGGCCTTATCTATCGACAACGAAGCTGGCCTTCAAGGAGAAAACAACAACTTGACAACCAGGGCCGAAAGGCCGCTTGTCGATGCGTTGGGGCCCGAGTCGAAGTACCATGAGACGTTAATTCGCATGTGGCTATTAAGGAAAACCAACGTTCTGAGCCTGAAAATAGCATTCATAGTGGTACTCGATCTGCACCTCGAGACACCCATAACGTTGAGGAAAACAGAATCAGCTTGCGTATGCTTTTTAAAATGTTGCAACCTCAACAGGTAGCGATAGCTCAGTTGCATAGTCAAACACAGGTACCGAGCAGACGGAGCCCAGTCCACCCCGAGAAATCACCCACAGAATGGAGCCAACTATAGTAAGGTCAAATGAGCAAGAATCGGGGACCAATCCCGAAATTGTTAAGATGTTCGAAGAACTGACAAAACAAATAGAATTAGGAAAAAGAGGATCGAAGAAAACAACAAAAAAGTGGAAATGTACAACTCCAGGGTTGATCAGATCCCGGGGGCACCCCCGATATTGAAAGGCTTAGATTCCAAAAAATTAGTACAGAAGCCTTTCCCCCCGAGCGTGGCCCCTAAACCAAACCCAAAGAAGTTTTGCATCCACGAAATTCCTAAGTATAATGGGAAGACCGACCCCAACAAACATGTCATCTCTTAGACATGTGCCATTAAAAGAAACGATCTAGAAGATGATGAGATCGAATCTGTATTATTGAAACAATTCGGTGAAACCCTGTCGAAGGGGGAAATAATATGGTATCATAATTTACCATCTAACTCTATTGATTCTTTTGCTATGCATGCAGATTGTTTCGTAAAAGCACATGCCGAGTCCATAAAAGCCGAGACCCAGAAGTCGGACCTATTCAACGTAAGACAAAAGTATAACGAGATGCTAAGAGAATTTGTATCTCGTTTCCAAATGGAACGAATGGATCTACCACCAGTCACAGACGATTGGGTTGTTCAAGCTTTCACTCAAGGTCTGAACGAACGAAGCTCGATGGCTTCACGGCGGCAGAAACATAACCTAATCGAACACCCAGCTATTACTTGGGCCGATGTGCACAATCGACATCAATTTAAAATAAGGGTCGAAGACGATCAATTGGGTTTCGGGTCCGATTTTAAAAGGGATATCGATCGAGAACGAAGGTCAAGCAAGGATCGATACTGGCCGTACAATGGAGATCGTCGGGGTAGCGAACTTTCACGTAACCCCGTACGAGGCAAAAAGAGAAATGATTGAAGCCAAGGGTCTCGGGGACTGATGAAAAGAAATGGGTTCGATAGGCATACCGGACCTAAGGAAGCACCACGGCTATCGGAGTATAACTTCAGCATCGATGCATCCGACATCATGTCGGCTATCGGACGCATCAAGGACACTAAATGGCCTCGACCCATGCAGACCGATCCTTCCCAGAGGAACCCTAATCAAATGTGTGAATATCATGGCACCTATGGGCACAGAACGGAAGATTGCAGGCAACTAAGAGAGAAAGTAGCCCGGTTATTCAATAAAAGGCACTCGAGAATTTGTAAGCGACAGAGCCAAAAACCATTTCAAAAATAGGGATTTCGGTAAACAAAATGAACAGGAAGAACCACAACACGTCATTCACATGATCATCGGTGGCGTCGATACCCCTCAGGGGCCGGTACTTAAACACACTAAGCCATCGGTTATGAGAGAAAAGTGATCTCGAACTTCAGATTACGCACCCATAGGAACCTTGTCCTTTAATGATGAAGATACAGAATGAGTCATGCAACCTCATGCACTGGTAATATCTGTATTTATGAATAAAACTAAAGTTAAGCGTGTGTTAATTGATCCAGGTAGCTCGGCCAATATTATTAGATCGAAGGTTGTAGAACAGCTCGGTCTACAGGACCAGGTCATACCCGCAACCCTGGTTCTAAACGGATTCAATATGGCATGTGAAACTACCAAAGGTGAGATAATTCTGCCGATAAACGTGGCTGGAACTATCCAGGAAATGAAGTTCAACATAATAGAAGGTGATATGAGATACAACGCCCTTTTTGGAAGGACGTGGATCCATAATATGAGAGTTATACCTTCGACCTTCACTACAAACTTAGAATGTGTGTAGATTACAATGATTTAAACAAGGCATGCCCCAAAGATTCTTTTCCACTGCCTAACATCGATTGCATGATCGATGCCACGGCCGGCCACAAGATCCTTACTTTTCTCGATGACTATTCCGGGTACAATCAAATCCAAATGAACCTGGAGGACCAAGAAAAGACTTTGTTTATCACCAAGTATGGAACCTATTGTTATAATGTAATGCCCTTCGGGCTAAAAAATGTAGGAGCTACTTACCAACGCCTAGTAAATAAAATATTCGAGGAACAAATAGGTAAATCAATGGAAGTTTATATTTATCACATGCTAGTTAAGTCCTTACACGCAGAGGACCATTTGGCTCATTTGCAGGAAACATTCGAGATTTTAAAGAAATACAGCATGAAGCTCAACCCCGAGAAATGTGCTTTAGGGGTCGGATCGGGCAAGTTTCTTGGCTTCATGGTATCAAATCAAGGGATCGAGATCAATTTCAATAAAATCAAGGCCATCGAAGATATCACCGTCGTAGATAGTGTAAATGTCGTGCAGAGGCTAACGGGACGGATTGTTGCCTTAGGACGATTCATTTCAAGATCGTCGGATCGAAGTAACAGATTTTTCTCTCTGCTCAGAAAGAAGAACAATTTCACCTGGACCCCGGAATGCCAACATGCATTAGAGGAATTGAAACGATACCTATCGAGCCCACCACTACTGCACACTCCAAAGGCAGACGAGAAACTTTGCTTGTACTTGGCAGTGTCGGAAATCGCAGTAAGCGGCGTCCTAGTTCGAGAAGAGCAAGGTACACAATTTCCCATTTATTATGTAAGTCGAACCTTAGGGGAAGAACAAACTAGATATCCACACTTAGAGAAATTGGCACTGGCGCTGATAAGCACCTCTAGAAAGTTAAGACCATACTTTCAATATCACTCCATATGCGTATTAACCACTTACCCACTTAATACTTTACACAAGCTCGAACTATCAGGTCGATTGGCCAAATGGGCTGTTGAACTCAGTGGGTACGATATAGAATATCAACCCCAGACGGCCATCAAGTCTCAAATTTTAGCGGACTTCGTGGTCGATTTTACGCCAACCCTCGTACCCGAAGTCGAAAAAGAACTCTTGTTGAAATAGGATTGGAGGAATAAGTATATTCAATACTTGGATAACGGAAAACTCTTATCGGACCCTAAATATTCGAGGGCCCTGCGAACCAAAGCTGCTCGATTCACATTGAATGCAGATGGAACATTATACCGAAGGACATTCGATGGACCATTGGCAGTATGTTTAGGTCCAGGAGACACCGACTACATCCTACGTGAGATTCACGAGGGTACTTGTGAAAATCATTCTGGTGTTGATTCATTAGTCCGAAAATTAATTAGAGCGGGATATTATTGGATCGATATAGACAAAGATTCAAAGGAGTTTGTTCGAAAATGTGACAAATGTCAAATATTTGCGCCGATGATCCATTATTCTGGAGAACAACTTCATTTTATTTATGACTGGCTATTTCTCTAAATGGGTTGAAGTACAGGTGTTCAAGAAAGTGAGAGAGAAAGAGGTTATAGACTTCATCTGGGATCATACTGTATGTCGATTTGGGATACCCGCCGAAATAGTGTGTGACAATGGAAAACAATTTATCAGTAGCAAAGTAACAAAATTCCTCGAAGACCACAAAATAAAAAGGCTATTATCAACACCGTATCACCCTAGTGGGAACGGACAGGACGAATCGACGAACAAGATTATCATTCAAAACATAAAGAAAAGGTTGAACGCCGCTAAGGGAAAATGGAGAGAGATCCTGCCCGAAGTTCTTTGGGCATATCGAACAACATCAAAATCCAGTATAGGGGTAACCCCGTTCTCCTTAGTATATGGCTCTGAAGCCTTGATTCCATTCGAAGTCGGGGAACCCAGTGCTAGGTACCGAAATATAACAGAAGAATCAAATCACGAGGCTATGAATACTAGCCTCGAATTATTGGACGAAAAATGAGAAGCCTCTCTCGTCCAATTGGCCTCCCAAAAGCAGTGGATCAAAAGATACTATAATCGGAGAACCAATCTTCGCCATTTTAAAATCGGGGACTTAGTGCTAAGGAAAGTCACCCTCAGCACCCAAAATCCAAACGAAGGAAAACTGGGTCTGAACTGGGAAGGACCGTATCAAGTACTCAAAAATGTCGGTAAAGGATCCTACAAACTCGGTATTATAAACGGCGAACAACTACCAAGCAATTGGAACGTGTCACACCTAAAACGATACTACTGCTAAGGTACGACCCTCCCATATTCATTTATATTTCGAAACTAACCCTTGCAGGAGTTCAATCAAAGAACAAGGATGGTTCGTTCAACACGAAGCCTTAGGTATGAAAGCACGCCTTGCACTCTTTTTCCCTTAGACCTGTTTTATCCCAAATGGGTTTTTCGGCAAGGTTTTTAATGAGGCAACCATTGATCGCGATAACATAGAATGATTTAACAGTATCTGAGGCCTCTTTACAATCAACCTCAAATACTGGTGGGGCATTACCCTCAAATATATCAAGTTTGATGCAAGAAAGTTACTTCATAACAACAGGGTTCCGATAGAAAATATTGTAAGAGCCAAATGGTCAAAACGAACCATGCTCATGTACATTGCTCGATCCCTGGTATAAAATATAAACACATGTATAACAACATGAAAAGAAACTTCTTTGCCCATATCTCGTGTTGTCCTCTATTTCATGATCTATTACGTAAACAAGCTCAAAGGCCGACGACTAATAATCCTACGGGCTACATCATCTCGAGTTTGAGCAAACACTCACTCGACCATTAAGCCTACGGGCTACATTACTTCGAGTTCTAATCACTCACTATACTAAAAATCCTACGGGCAACATCATCTCGAGTTAGAGCAAACACTCACTCGACCATTAAGCCTTCAAGTTCGAAACACTCACTCGACCATTAAGCCTACGGGCTACATTACTTCGAGTTCGAATCACTCACTCGACTAAAAAGCCTACGGGATATATCATCTCGATTTTGAGCAAACACTCACTCAACCATTAAGCCTACGGGATACATTACTTCGAGTTCGAATCACTCACTCGACTAATAAGCCTACGGGCTACATCATCTCAAGTTTGAGCAAACACTCACTCGACCATTAAGCCTACGGGCTACATTACTTTGAGTTCAAATCACTCACTCGACTAATAAGCCTACGGGTTACATCATCTCGAGTTTGAGAAAACACTCACTCGACCATTAAGCCTACGGTATACATTACTTTGAGTTCGAATCACTCACTCAACTAATAAGCCTACGGGCTACATCATCTCGAGTTTGAGTAAACACTCAAGCCTACGGGCTACAATACTTCGAGTTTGAATCGCTCACTCGACTAATAAGCCTACGGGCTATATCATCTCGAGTTTGAGCAAACACTCAAGCCTACGGGCTACAATACTTCGAGTTTGAATCGCTCACTCGACTAATAAGCCTATGGGCTATATCATCTCGTGTTTGAGCAAACACTCACTCGACCATTAAGCCTATGGGCTACATTACTTCGATTTCAAATCACTCACTCGACCATCAAGCCTATGGGCTACATTACTCTAGGTTCAAGCAATCACTCAACTCAACTACTAAGCCTATGGTCTACCTTATTTCGAGTTTGAGAAAGCACTCACTCGGTCATAAAGGCTACAAGATCCAAATTCGATCAAATTGCCTAAAGCCTTATGAAAACCTTCATAAGGCATGAATGAAACAAAATCTTCTCAGGGTAGAGAATAAAATGGAGGCAAGTCAGGAAAATAAAAGATCTTTATATATACAAGAATATTTACAATGTCCGAACAGGACGCTGCACAAAAAACCAAAATGTAAACTAAGGGCTAAGTTTCTTGGTTATCTACGGGGGCCGTCTCTTCTCCATCGGGCT
>AWOL01S0036443.1:25321-43693 GCA_000715115.1 Nicotiana otophora | reverse complement strand
CTCGAGTTTGAGCAAACACTCACTCGACCATTAAGCCTACGGGCTACATTACTTCGAGTTCTAATCACTCACTATACTAAAAATCCTACGGGCAACATCATCTCGAGTTAGAGCAAACACTCACTCGACCATTAAGCCTTCAAGTTCGAAACACTCACTCGACCATTAAGCCTACGGGCTACATTACTTCGAGTTCGAATCACTCACTCGACTAAAAAGCCTACGGGATATATCATCTCGATTTTGAGCAAACACTCACTCAACCATTAAGCCTACGGGATACATTACTTCGAGTTCGAATCACTCACTCGACTAATAAGCCTACGGGCTACATCATCTCAAGTTTGAGCAAACACTCACTCGACCATTAAGCCTACGGGCTACATTACTTTGAGTTCAAATCACTCACTCGACTAATAAGCCTACGGGTTACATCATCTCGAGTTTGAGAAAACACTCACTCGACCATTAAGCCTACGGTATACATTACTTTGAGTTCGAATCACTCACTCAACTAATAAGCCTACGGGCTACATCATCTCGAGTTTGAGTAAACACTCAAGCCTACGGGCTACAATACTTCGAGTTTGAATCGCTCACTCGACTAATAAGCCTACGGGCTATATCATCTCGAGTTTGAGTAAACACTCAAGCCTACGGGCTACAATACTTCGAGTTTGAATCGCTCACTCGACTAATAAGCCTACGGGCTATATCATCTCGAGTTTGAGTAAACACTCAAGCCTACGGGCTACAATACTTCGAGTTTGAATCGCTCACTCGACTAATAAGCCTACGGGCTATATCATCTCGAGTTTGAGTAAACACTCAAGCCTACGGGCTACAATACTTCGAGTTTGAATCGCTCACTCGACTAATAAGCCTACGGGCTATATCATCTCGAGTTTGAGCAAACACTCAAGCCTACGGGCTACAATACTTCGAGTTTGAATCGCTCACTCGACTAATAAGCCTATGGGCTATATCATCTCGTGTTTGAGCAAACACTCACTCGACCATTAAGCCTATGGGCTACATTACTTCGATTTCAAATCACTCACTCGACCATCAAGCCTATGGGCTACATTACTCTAGGTTCAAGCAATCACTCAACTCAACTACTAAGCCTATGGTCTACCTTATTTCGAGTTTGAGAAAGCACTCACTCGGTCATAAAGGCTACAAGATCCAAATTCGATCAAATTGCCTAAAGCCTTATGAAAACCTTCATAAGGCATGAATGAAACAAAATCTTCTCAGGGTAGAGAATAAAATGGAGGCAAGTCAGGAAAATAAAAGATCTTTATATATACAAGAATATTTACAATGTCCGAACAGGACGCTGCACAAAAAACCAAAATGTAAACTAAGGGCTAAGTTTCTTGGTTATCTACGGGGGCCGTCTCTTCTCCATCGGGCTTCTCCTCGCTCTCGTACCCACTCTTGCTCCCATCATCGCCATCATCATCATCATCATCATCATCATCATCATCATCATCATCATCATCGGAAGCCAAGGCTTCATCATCGGCTTCAAGCTCTTTAGCTATTTTTATCTCTTCGGTGAGATCGAAACATCGAGCATGGATCTCTTCAAGGATCTCCCTCTGAGATCGGCATTTAGCAAGTTCAGCAACCCAATGCGCTCGAGTGTTGGTGATCTCGGCTGCCTCTCTTGCTTGTACCTAAGTAGCTTCAGCATACGCCCGATAGATGGCCACTAATGCATCCGCGTAGGACTTTGCTTTCTCGGCAGCAGATTTGACCTTGGCAAGTTGATCTTGGCAAGTTCGGAGGCCAACCGAGCTTCGAGTTCCTCTATTCTTCTCGCTTGAACCGAGCTCTTCTCCTTCATGTCTTGAAGTTAGCTTACAGTCGATGACAATTGGGCCTGAACAGTTTCCTTTTTTGCAGCAAGACGGTCCATGCCATCTTTCCATCCCATGGTCTCCGCCCTTATTATATCAACTTCCTCACGAAGTTGCCCGATCGTCTCGAGTTTCTGCTGCAGTTGTGAAATCGAAATATTAGCCTCCAATGCTGAATCAAGCCCATGGGTTCTTAATATTATCACTATCTGCTCGATCAAGTCGGTATGGTCTTGATGAGTCCTGGCCAACTCCGCTCGAAGGCCTTTGATTTCTTCTTCTCTTTGACCAGAAAGGAGTCTGAAGGCGTTCCTCTCCTCTGTAACTCGTCGGAGGTCGACCTCAAATCGATGAAGCTAAGCTCAAGATCGAGAACATGCTTCTTGATGAACCGCCATAGCCTGCGAAGAAAGAAGAAAAGAAGTTAGAAAATAATAGCAAACATAAAAGTAATATCAACGAAGAGAGTTAAAGCTTACCCGATTCAGAGCTTGCTGCACTTCACAGAAAAGGACCGACACATCACTAGGGCCAGCAGCATTCTCGACCCCAGTATACAAATCACTGAAGGGGTCCTCCCCTTCATAATACCGACTCATCTCGAGGGCCCCCAAAACTTGGGCTTCCCAAATCGCCCCTTCGAAAAAGGCAGGGAGAGTGGGCGAGTCTCCGATTACTATTTCCCCAAATGACTCACTTGGGGCATTCTTCTCAGTTCGGAGAGCTTCAAGACCGGCAAAGATACATACAAAACAATTGATTTAAATATATGGAAAACATCTCATTCGAACTACCAAAGAAATGAGAATAAGGCTCACCATGATTGTTGGCCTCCATTGACCCTTTGACAAATCATGCCACAAGCGCTTGGCATATGTGGAGGTCGAAGCTAGATCTCATACCCAGTTCTTGAGATCGGGGACCGCACCGGGCATCCAAGGAACATCTGTATCACAAAAATGGGGTATTGGTGAGAAAAGGAATGATGGGGCAAAATAGTAGAAGATAACAACAGAATTACACTTACGCTTCATGTTCCACTCCTCGGGAAAAGACATTTTTTCAGTCGAAATCAGGTCCGATGTGTTTACCCGAACGAACCTGCCCATCCAGCCTCAATCTCTGTCCTCATCTATACTTGTGAACAGAACTTTGGTAGCCCGACACTGAAGTTTTATTAATCCGCCTCGAAAGAGGCAAGGGTAGTACAATCGGATGACATGTTCGAGGGTGAAAGGCATCCCCTCGATTTTGTTCACGAAGTAACAGATCAAAATAACGATCCGCCAAAAAGAAGGATGGATCTGGCCTAGGGTTATTTGGTATTGATGGTAGAAATCAATAATAACAGGGTCGAGGGGACCTAACATGAAAGGGTAAGTATACATATGTAAAAACCCTTTCACATAAGTGGTGATATCTTCTTCAGAAGACGGGATTACTATTTCTCTGTTCTCCCAATTGCAATCTTCCTTTAGCTATTCGAGGTGCCTATCGGTTATCGAAACAATATACCTCGATACTGGCTCACATCGGCCGGGAACCGACGAACCTTTTTTGACCTTAAAATTAGACGTGAGAACACACGCCCCAGGAATGCATTCCTAAGGCCATGGCTCCACCGGTGTTTTATCCGCGGCATGCTGTGAAGAAGAAGCTTTTTCTTTCTGAGGAATGGTTTTTGATATTTTTGCCATTTTTGGATTTAAAGATCGAGAATATAAGGAGCTAATAAAGATTTGGTGTTTTTTAAGAAAGATTTTGCATAGAAGAATCACAGATTTGCGAGTAAATTCAGAAAGTGTGAGAAAGAAGTTAGAAAATTTAGAGTTTGAAGATGTAAAAGTGATTAAAAGCGAAAAAGGGGTTATTTATAGGTATAGCAATGGCGGTTCTATTTCGATAATGGCCGACCACCGTCTGACACGCATTAAATTCCTTGAAAAACAAAATCGACGAGACAGCTATCACGTGCGTCATGATCGAGCCCAATCTAAACGTCAGCTTATATCTGATCGAGCCATTGGAAAATCATGTCGTTTCTCCCTACATCCTTCCCGAGAAATGAGGGGACTATCTGTATACGGTAAAAACCGGTTAATCTTTCGTACGAACTGGTCGAAATTGTAATACATTGGATCAGAGAAGCATCTTTATAATATCAGGTTGAGGTCCGAAGTCAGGTCACCAAGCTTCGAGCCCTAGGGACCGATTAATGTCGAGCTCGATATCATTATTGAGCTCGAATCCAAATCAAACTACGATGCAAAGTGAAGTTATCGAGCTTATGAGGCAAAGACCGACCAACACTAACCCTTAATATAAGGATCCGAGTCAGAATCGAGCACGAGTCAAGATCGAGAGCTCGAGTCGATACCAAGCTCGAGTCAATATCGAGCTCATAGACAAGAGCCGTTTCAATCCCACTAGAGGAGAGAATCTTGGCAGGAATTATGGAAAAGCTGATTTATCATGGGTCTCCCACTATGTATTTTTAATTATATCTAAAGTAAGATCCCTCCACTATAAAGGGCATGGTTATTATTTCTATAAGAACCAAGTTTTTGCATACATTGCAACTGAGATTTCATACACTCCTATATTGAAGAGTTATCCTTGTTTAGCTTCATAAATTGATTCATCTTCCTAAATCTATAAATCATCTTCTTCCAAACTTTTCTTATTTTTCATTCTCTACAGTTAACACTTGATATTTCTATTCATTCTTACGATTTGTGTCAAGTTATACCACATACCCTTAGAACTACGTATAAATTTAACTCAATCTATTTTTCGGGTAAACACTAACATCATTAAGTCAACATTCATTGTCTTCTCCAACAAAACCTTATGTTCAAGAACACCCATTTCAAGAACTAGTGTTGTATCTTATCAAAATGGTGATTCCCTATTCAGTTCGTTCATAAATTAAGTTATCATGTCTATTGGAATCATTAGAAACTCAAAACAATTCCTTTTATATCAATTCATCACTATTCATCTTCTTCTTTGCCAAAATATCATTTTCAAGACCCTCCCTTAGAGTTCATACAATTACAACTTCAAATAAAACTCATAAACATACTACCCATACTCCAATATGACATATATATATATATATATGAATCTCAAGTGAAGGGATTACCTCTTGGTGGAAGAATCTAAATATTTCTCTTTTTGGTGCTCTTGAAGATTCAACCAATTTCCTATGGATTTGATCCATAATAATGTTAATGTTATCACTAAATTATGTTATATAATCATCCTTATACCAAAATAACTTACCTTGAAGTGTATCCATGGTGGAAGAGCTCCTCCTTCTCTCTAGAAATCCATTCCAAGATGAAGAACTAACTCATTCTCTCTCTAAACCCACATTTTCAGCTCCTTAAAATGACTCTTGAAGCTACATAGGCTACGCACAAAGGCTATGCAGGGTGGACTTCCATTCCCCTTCAATTGGAAGTTGTTGGATTTGCCTACACAATGGTGCATAGGCTACGCTGTTATGGTGCGTAGGCTACGCAAGACTCGCGTAACTGTTCTGCCACCCTTTAGTAAAACGGTCATAACTTCTTGTGGGGATCTCCAAATGACAAACGCTTCATATCTTAAGAGTTATGCGCGTTTTAAGTTAGGTCGTGTGCGAACTCACTTGAAACTATATCCCATTATGTAATTTTCAACTTGACTTAGCCTTAGGGCTCTTCTTAGACCATAAACCATTCTTAATGCACCTCATACATATATTATCATGATAAATTGATATCATTCAAATAATCAGTCTTGTTCATACCCGAATTAATATAATTAGCACCCGCCAATCTCTTTAATGGTCTTAAAACTCTTTGAAATTTTGACTTCCTTAAGGCCCCAAAATTTGGCTAACTCTCTATATTCTTAAAATTTTCGGCAGAGTGTCCCTTGTAACTGTGACCATCCAAATAATTGAACCTGTTCAGAACAATTCCCCACACGGGTACCAATTTTAACATAATTCTACAACCACATATCTCTACATAATATGATGGCTAGGCCTCATACGACCGCACATATATGCTCAATGTACAACAACAAACTATTTAGGAGCCGCACGGCCACCCATACGTCATCAACGTATAACAACTAAATACCTAAGTCTCACATGGCTGTGCATATACCAAAATTGCATCAAATAACTCTTTATTATTTTAAACAGTTTCACATCTATACCCCGCTCATTCCAACACCGGTTACTCTATATTGCAACACATGTTACTATCATGCATATCTGTATTCTCTTTCTATTATGTATAACCAAGTCGCACGTGAAAGAGCATTTCTTGCATACATTAAAATTCTATTTCTTCCATTCGAAAACTTTCTCATTAATATAAAATTACTTCTAACCATAGTTTGTCCTCATAAGACCCTTGATTCTCTAGTTGCCAACTACTCCCATAATACTTCTTTTATCCCATCCGAATACCAACAAGATATTTGTCTTGCTTAGGTCCATCCATCACGTGAGTGATTTATGCCTCCACTTACAGTTGTAACTTTTGAGTTTCCTTTACATTTCTAATTGTTTGATACGGTTGCTAACAATTCTTCTATATGAGAAATGTTCAATCCACTTCCTTCCCTTTCATGGCACAAGTTTCCATTCATTCTCAAGCATCACTGTACATATTTCTATTTTCTTAACATTAACTAACTCATAGATACCACCGTGTCCTTTGTGATATGTCTCTTCAATAAATTCATATTGTATTTGTTATTATGCCTACCATAGTATTATTACCATGGATTATAGGCTTCCAACTCCCAAGTGACAATGCTATTAGGATAATACTGGCACCATTTAGCCCCTTTTTCTTTTTTGACCCCGTGCTTCTTACTGGAGCACATTATTTTGATTTGCAAAAGTATTTTGTATTTGAAAATACGCATAATATAATCATTTCTTGCCTCATTTCATGCCAAGTGTTCATATACTTTATCCTTATTTATAACCTTAATTTGTTCTACTAAGTCCAACATATGACCAAAGTACTTCCTTATTTTCGTCCTTGCTTGAATTTAATTCAAATGACACATGCTCCAAAGTTATAAGAATTTACTCAAATAGCCCATTAAATATTTGACTATTAGATAACATCTTTTAATAACCTCAATATTGAACATTGTAACTATTGCTCGTGATAAGCATGTAATCCCTATACCAGCATTGTATGACAATTTTACTCATTTCATCAGGGATCTTATCAAAGATGTGTCCTTAATCTTTTTTTTATGAATAAAAATTTTCCATTTTATTTTTCCAACCATCAACCCTTAAGGTAACTTTAACTTGCTCTGATACTCCCCTACTTAAGCGCAAACCCAAATCTAAAGCTCGAACCTGATACTCGAAGATTTTAATAAATTCGCACCATATTCCATCTGATTATACACACACCCATATACTAATACAAGTTATTTATTTCCCCAACTCGAAATCATAGTTTACCATTTCAAATTTACATGAAGCCTTGACTTCTATGTTTTTGCAATTACACTTAGTAGTACCTACTATCCTGACAGTAGAAGAAAAATGGTTATGCTCACCAAGGATTTCTTTGCCCTTTCTCGTACCCCAAGTATCATGGCACTTTTAGCCGCAACTCATGTTACAAAGTATCATCCTTTCATGTCCTTACAACAACAATAAATTTAGCATATCCCTTTTCATGCCGATTTTACTTTAAGAAATGTTTTTCTGGCATCTTTTCCTTCAGTCCATGCTCAATTACATTTCTAGTAAATACAACTGCCTCAGGCCATACCCGTATAACTTTCCACAACATACACTATTTTCATAATGCTAGATGTAAGAACGTGCAATCTATCTGCATGTCCTCATCATAACATAATTTTTTGTGACTATAGTTAATATCACACCTTCACGTCATCATGCCTCATTCAATTAATATTATCTCCTTGTTTTTCCCATTCTTCAATGCATTCTACTCGTGGGTACTCAATCACCTTCATATCTCGAGGTGTCTTTAATCTCGTTGCAGTAGAAAACATGCTAGGATTCGTGTGGTATCACTACGTAGCCTTGGATCACTTGTAACTCATCAACTTCACAGGTGTACCATTATTGCTTGCAAGCTCTTGGGTTTTAAACTACATATGCAATATTCATAATCTGTGCATACTACATCCTTTTAAATAACAACTCACTCATCCCATAATTTTCATATACTAATAAAGCGCAATATAACCCGTATTTAGGAATTTCAGTACTCGAGTCATCCTTGATGTCAACCTCTGCAAGTTATAACTAATCCACAAGTATGCCTCAGACCAAAAATAAAATTTAACATAGAACCATGAAATTGAATTTTCAATAGCAGGCTCCCCCACTTGTCTCAAAGCCATGGACTAAAACACTCGATAACTCACAATACCCATACTTTATTACTGCTATAATACTGTAGTCGGTCCAACGAAAATTATTTTCAAGCTCAGGCAGCACCAACCATAAAATACCTCAATCGTCCGCTAAGTTCGCATTCATTCTCTTAACACTCAAATCAATTTTCTCAACCAGATTCAAATTCATATCTCAAAACATACGCCCCACTGGCAGAAAAGAAACTCTCTCTATGCACATTATACGGAACGCACCTACGGAGATTACTCCACAAAGGGTAACCCACATGCTTAGCCTCAAATTGGTATCTTGTTATACCTTTTTGCAGTCCCAATTACTATACAATCACTTTATCTTTCTGAGTCCAAACTCATTAACAAGACATGAGAATTTAATTTGTCCCAAAATTTAACAATGTGAAAGATCTTTCAAAACATTCATGCTCGAGACTGTACGTCACATCAAAATGCAAAATTAAGCACTCAATGGCCCTTTTAACATTTCAAGGAAACACTTCTCGTCACATTCAAATTATCTTAACACATCCCGCAGTTATATCATACTCATCACAAAGCCATTCCACCGCTCATCGAGCCATAAATTCCACTCGTAGGGACATTACTGTACATAGGAATCCAAATGTACAAGTTACAACTGAAGCTACCGAGCTTAAGCTGCGGTTCAACCATGGCCTCAAGTCATCCATACTGGCCCATCACCAAAATACAGAATACACATCTCAAACCTCGTTCATGGGATCACAAGCCAGTGATGGACAACTGATACCGAGCGCTCATGTAGGCACACGAATGCGTGGAAGGAATTCAAAGAATTATGTTTCAAGATGAATCAATTTTGCATGATAAGAAAACAAATATGGGAAATTATCCTAAATGCCATGTAGCCTATCGAAGATAAGTATGGACGTCATCATACCGATCCGCAAGCATTTACTAGACACTTGCTTATGACTTGTAGAACCTATGAACCTAGAGCTCTGATACCACCTTGTCACGACCCAAAATCCAACTAGTTGTGATGGCACCTAACCCTGCCCGCTAGATAAGCCAATTACCAACTATCAAATTCCAATGAAATTAATAAGGCAATTAATTAAAAGAAAATATCTAAAATCAATACATTTCCCCAAGAACTGGTAGTACAAATCATGAGCTTCTAAGAATAGAGTTTACAAAGCTGATATGAAGTAAATACATCATCTGTTTGAAAAGTACATAAACAGAGTTTTATGAAACTAAGGCTACCATGAACAAAAGGCATCTACAACCGGAACGCAAGTACATCTTCAGATCCAGCTCCCAACGAACACAACAATATTTGCACGCAAGGTGCAGAAGAATACTATGAGTACAACCAAACCCATTACTCAATAAGTAACAAACCTAATCTTAGGTTGAAAGTAGTGACGAGCTTGTACCAAGGTCGGGTCCCAACTTCAATAACCAACAATAATTCATAACAACTTAAGCAAGTAATACCAGAAGTTACATAAGTTTCCTTACCTAGCGGGTTGGGTTAGGTGCCATCACGACTAGTTGAATTTTGAGTCGTGACACTAACCTCGACAAAGTAGTGACGAGGCTAAGACAAGTCACTTATGATAACCTGTACGCAATAGTAATAATAACAACAGGAAAAGAAGTAAGACCGGTAAATCATATCAATAATTGAAGTAAATTCAACAGTCCTAATCCTTCAATAAATTTCCATTGCGATGTGCAACCCACTCCAACAATATAAACTTAACATAAAATCCGTTGCGGCGTGCAACCCAATCCAATAATATAACCTTTCAATTAAATTCCATTGCGGCGTGCAACCCACAACAACAATATAAACTTTCAATAAATCTATTACGACGTACAACCCGCTCCAACAATATAAACTTAAAATAAATCTGTTGCGGCGTGCAACCCGCTCCAACAATATAAACTTAAAATTTCTTAAATGTAAAAATATTTCAATAAATATCACATTAAATAAGAAATTATTAGGCAACGAGGCATACAATGATTATAATTTATTTGGAAAACAAGTAATGACAAATAGCAATTAATTGTGGAAATCAGGGAGAAAATAGGCAATTTAACATTTAATGTGCTAAATGTCAAGTAGCAATTAAGATACATAATTCAAATAAACATGTAGCAATTATAGCATGAATTCAAATTGGACAGGGAATATTAGAGAAATAATTAATATAATAATTAATTCATGATTTAAAATAATTTATGATTATTAGATAAATATGCAAACAATCAATTTGACGATATATAGGCACTCGTCACCTCGCCTATACGTCATTACACATGAAAATCACTTAAAATAATTCAAGGGTTCTATTCCCTCAAGTCAAGGTTAACCACGACACTTATCTCGCTTTGCAACTAAATTCAAGATTTCAATAAACTTTTGCCTCATGAATTGGTGTCCGAAAGCTTCAAATCTAGTTACAAACAATCCAATATATTCAACATGAATCGTAGGAATTAATTCTATATGAAATTACTATTTTTCCGAATTAAAATTCGAAATTCATCTAAAAAATATCAACAGTGGGGCCCACATCTCGAATCTCAAAAAAACTCACAAAATCTGAACATCCATTCCGAGACGAGTCCAACCATACAAAAATTATCTAATTCCGATGTCAAATGCACCTTCAAATCCTAAATTTTCGTTTTTGGAAAGTTTTACAAAACTTCCAATTTCTTCCATCTAAATTCGAAATAAACGATGAATATAAACATGTATTTATGAAATATAATCACTTTCATGTATAGAACACTTACCCAAGTCGAAGTCGTGAAAAACTCCTTCAAATCACCCAAAAACCGAGGGTTTAAAACACAAAAGAAAAATGGTGAAATGACTGATTTTCGATCCCTTATGTTTCTGTCAATTTTTGCTTCTGCGACGAAATGGCCGCATCTGCGGTGCCTTCCGCTTCCCCCATTTCGAGAGTAATATTGTAACGACCCCGCCGGTTGTTTCGAGAGTTATAGCCCTGCTTCTCCCATTTCCACTTCTTTTGTGCTTTACATCTGTATTATGTCTTACCGGGTTGGTTGGTTCGGGTCTGGAGTGGTTTTGGAGTGAATTGAGACACTTAGTCTCTTAATTGGAAGCTTAAGTTAGAAAAGTCGACCGGATGTCGACTTATGGGAAAATGACCTCGGATTTGAATTTTGTTGGTTCCGTTAGCTCCGTTAGGTGATTTTGAACTTAGGAGTGCGTCCGGAATAAGATTTAGAGGTCCGTAGTAAAATTCTTCTTGAATTGGCGAGAGTTGGAATTTTGGCGATTTTGGCCGGCAGTGAAAATTTTGATATTAGGGTCGGATTGGATTTTCGGAAGTTGGAGTAGGTTCGTGGTGTCATTTTTGACTTGTGTGTAAATTTTGAAGTCAATCGGACATGGTTTGGTAGGTTTCGGCATCGTTGTAGAATTCGGAAGTTTAGAAGTTCTTTAGGCTTGAATTTGGGTGTAATTTGGTGTTTTGATGTTGTTTTGAGGGATTTAAAGGTTCGACTAAGTTCGTATTTGGTTATTGGACTTGTTGGTATAATTGGTTGAAGTCCCAGAGGCCTCGGGGTGATTTCGGGTGGTTAACGGCTTGATGGGAGTTGAGGAACTGCAGCTGAAGCTACTGGTTTAACCGCACCTGCAGAGTGGAAGCCCACAGAAGCGAAGGAGGAGCCGCAGATGCGGTTAAGGAGGATTTGGGCAGAGGACGCAGGTGTGATGGCATTCCCGCACTTGCGATGCTCGCAGAAACGGATTTAGGGGCGTATGTGCGAGTTTGGACCGCAAATGCGATATAGTTCCTGCACCCGCGAAGCGCGCAGATGCGGTCACTTGATCGCAATAGAGGAGGCAGTGTTTTAGTGCTTTTTCCGCAGAAGCGGGGCTTTTTTCGCAGATGCGGAAATGGAGCCGCAGGTGCGAGAAGTCTGGGCAGAACCTAAAAATAGAAGACTTCGAGATTTTTCATCATTTTTTAGCTCGGATTTTGGAGCTTTTGAGAGAGATTTCGGAGTAATCACTCAGGTACGTTCCTTGTGCCTATTTATCTTCAATAATGGTGTTTCCCCACTGATTTTTACACCTAGTTGGTGAGTGTTTGAGGTGAGATTTGGGAAGTTAGGGCTTGGGAATTGGAGAGTGAATTTTAGGGTTTTGGAGGGGCAATTGAGGTCGGATTTTGATAAATTTGGTATGGTTAAACTCGTGAGTGAATGAGCTTTCGGGTTTTGTGACTTTCTTCGGGTTTCGAGATGTGGGCCTGGGGAGGCAGGTTGAGCCGATTTCGGATTTTGGACTATATTTTAGTAGTTTTCTTGTGGAATTGATCATTTTAGCCAATATTGATTATCTCGTACTGTTTGTGGCTAGATTTTGGGAATTTGGAGGCCGATTCGAGAGGCAAAGGCATTTCGGAGTAGGATTTCTGCGCAGTTGAGGTAAGTAACAGTCTTAAATCTGGTTTTGAGGGTATGAAACCCCGAGAATTTGTATCATTTGAATATTGGGAGGTGAGGCACATGTTAGGTGACGGGCGTGTGAGCGTGCATCGTGAGGGATTGTGACTTGGTTCGTCCCGTGAGACTGTAAAATTGAATAGCCATTGTTATTACTTGTTCTTCCGGTTCTTTGAGCAATTGACTTACTTTCATGTTAGAGACCATGCTTAGGCCATATGATATCATTGTTGGGACCCGCGGCGGACGTATACTTGTTGAATTGACTGCTAATTGTTGTCTTGTACTCAGTCACAGTCTTAGTTATGTGTTATATCTCTGTTCCCTCTCATTTCTTGTTGATACTTGTTGTATTCTCTATTTGGGCTAATTATTATGATATTCTGTGAGCCCGGGGGGCTGGAGAGGTTAGTGACTGAGATAAGGCCTGAGTGCCAAGCTGCATGCTGTAAGGTATTTGGATCGGGTTGCACGCAGCAACAAGCCTTAGTGACAAGCACTATATATATATATATATATGTGTGTGTGTATATATATATATATATATATATATATATATATATTATTGGATCGGGTTGCACGCCGTAATAATATTGGATTGGGTTATACGCCACAACAATATTGGATCGGGTTGCGCGCCTCAACAATATAGTGCTTGGGCTGAAGGAGCCCCTCCGGAGTCTGTACACCCTCAGTGAGCGCATGTACCTATTGAGAGTGTGTATTGAGGGCTGAGAGCCAAGAGTATGAGCTGTTGAGATGAGTTGAGTGACTGTTGCCTTGAGAGGTTGTACTTGCTTTTATTTATTGTTGCGCTTAGTTGTTATCTGTTGTTGTTGTGTAATTTCTGGAAGATTCATATGGGTTTTACTTGAGCTCGAATTGATTTGATTTATACCACCGGATTTGAAAGCATATTCACTCTTTACTGAAAACCTTTGAAATGATCTGTATTTTTATAGTTCGTCACTGCTTCTCAGTTCCTTATTTAATTATGCTACTTGCTTAGTTAGTTGTACTCATGCTACACTCTGCACTTCATGTGTAGATCCAGGTGTGTACTATTCTGGAGGTCGCTGAGTTCCTGCGCGAACTGATTATCGGAAACTTACGAGGTAGTTGTCAGCGTCTGCAGTCCTTGGTTCTCCTTTCTTATTATATTTTCTCTCATGTATTGCCATTTGGCACAGACTGTAGTAGACTCTATTTCTAGATTGGTTGTTAGATGCTCATGACTTAGTGACATCCTGATCTCGGGCTATCATTCCGCATTTGCGTTTTGGTATTTACCCTGTTATTATGTAAACCTTCAGTTAGTTTAATTGCTTTAGCTCACTTCTGTTATATATTGAAAGCATATTGAGAATGTCGACTTGCCTAGTTCCACGATAGGCGCCATCATGATTGGTTAGGTATTTGGGTAGTGAAAAATACAAACAAACCTGTGCCTGTGAAAAATCCTCAGCATCCCTCGATGATGACCCATAACTCAGTCGGCGTCCACTATTCACATCTCGTGTCGGACGATCATCACCAACCGCCGATGGCTCTGGGGGACCAGGAAAATACATATCCTACTCATGTCGCGTAATAGATGTGCTTGCGATCAACAATGGAGCTGATGGGGTCACCTGTGAAGTCCCTTGCATCAGCTGAAGGCTGAATGATGGCATATCATGAGGAGCATCGTCTGGCTCAGAGTGGTCACCCGGTTGATCAACTCCAAAATCCTCAACAGATGGCTCAACGCCCTATTGTTGGGGACCACGTCCTCACCGACCCCCACGACCTCGTGGGACATCTCTTCCTCTATGGGCATGTCTGCCACGTCGACCATGTTCAGGTTCCATTGCTGGCCCATGATGGTACTGCTATGGCAGTAGATAATCAGCCTTGTGTCCTAAGCGCTCATCATCTCGGATCGCCTCAATGTTCGGGAAGCCAGATCTGTAACCTGGCGGCCATACTCGTGCAAAGCTGCCGCTCCCTTGCCGGTATGTTGCTGCATCTACAGCCCAACTGGTAGAACAGATGTAAGTAGAAGTGGGCATAATACCGACCGAACCGAAAAAACCGGCCGAATCAAAAATTTCGGTTTCAATTTTTCGATTTATTCGGTCGGTTTACGATTTATAATTTTAAAAAGTTCAGTATTCGATTTGGTGATCGATTTTAATGGTTCGATTTTCCGTTAAACCGAAAAACCGAATTTATTTAGCCTAAACCCAAAACCGAATTATTGTTGCACTAATATTACTACCGGAGAAACATCGTTTTTGTTTGTTTATATTTTTGTCGTCACTTGGTATAATCTTGGAAAATGGAGCAACTTACTACTGCACTAAGTAACACAACGCCTCATAATATAAAACCTGACTCTTTGTTCTTTTACTAAATAAGCACATTTTCTTGTAAAAGCACATCTTTTGTTGTAAATAGAGGAAGAAGAGCGGCAGCAACGAGCTAAGTTTTCTTTTTTGGACAGTTTCCATTTGTCATCTAAGTAAAATTGCCGTGGAACAGAATCAGTAACCATGAAAAGAGAGCAAAATCAAGAAAATTTGTAGAGATCTGTTGTTGGACTTGGAGTTTTTGGTTACCCTTTTGGGCTATTCTCTCAAGTAATCTATTTTTGTTATTTCGTATTATTTATGCCATGGCTTGAAATCCAAAAACCGAACCGATTAAACCGAATCGAACATGAATAAATCGAACCGAATCGAATTTATTATGATTCGGTTTTGGTTAATAAAATCACAAAGCGAAAATCGAATAAACCGAACCGAACCGACCGATGCCCACTCTTAAATGTAAGCCAATAGCCTGCACAACATGTAAAATATTAATTATGGAACGTTAGGTTAACGTTATAAGTAAGTATAATAGATAACATACCAGTGCCTCATGCCTCCCGGCATATGGATTGTACCAACCACCAGCGCGATGAACGGGATTCTGACGAAAAGTCGGGTAATGCTGCGGTACCAGCCCATATACTCATACTCACCATCCGTACGCTCAGGTGGAGGGGGTGGCGGAGTCAGGTCATGCCGACGGTCCCAAATCTCAATTTGTGCCTCTAGCCAGGCCACGTAGGTCTGGTCAACTCTGGAATGATCACCCCGCTGGTAATGTGTCCTAAGCCAAGCGGGAGGAGTAGGTACAAGTTGCGTTCGACCAAACTGGTGAATGACTCGCTCGATGGGATGATGCTCGACAATATCGAGACACATTAATGGGATGGAAGAGCTCCACATAAGTCGGTCGGCCGAGCAATAATCGGGCAAATCAGCTATTAGCTCGTCGCTGTATGGCCCCCATATGAACTATTAAGTAAAAACAGAAATCGTGAGTAAATGCAACACATATAAAGCCAGGCCATGTAAACTTAAGTATACATGTATCTGCGCGCCCTCCAGCAAATCCAACAAATCCCTGCAATAGGGGAGATTATGTCGAGCCTCGACCTCGCATCCGTAGCCTCGCCTATCAACCTACCTCCTAGCTTAAGGGAGAAACGGTGGAGGTGGTGCATCCGGAGTGATGGGTGGTAGAGGTGGCTGCAACTGCAGGAACCGCTCCCAGGACCAAACCTAATATACAATGTGGACGTAAAATTTAAGGTATATTTTTACTATGTATATTATAATCATGAAAATAATTGACTATGTTTTCACCTGCAGCAACGGCAAAAATCCGGCAACGTCCCGTTGGGTGCCCATGCTCGCCCGACACATCTACCTATACAAGTAATCTAGAACAGCTGCACCCCAGCTGTAACCAGGTATATCATCTAGCCGCTCAAGATGATGAAGAAACCTCAAGCTGACTAGGTTTCCCGAAGTGTTCGGGAACAATACCCCACCAAACATAAGCGGCATCAACAATCTTGTGTACCGGTTGATATGAAGATCCGGTGTATCATCTGTAATGTCCGCATCCATTGCCTCCAGATGCAGTCAGACGGGCGTCAACTGCAAACGACTGGCCCCACTCAATGCAGCCTCCTCCGCTGGCTGGAAACCGGTGAGTCGCTGCAATATCTCCAGGTACTGCAATCCAGTATATTCTCTGAGAGCATGCGGGTAAACTACGGGATGTCCATCAACCGGCAGCCCATACAGAACCTCCACGTCCTGAAGCGTGATAGTAGCCTGACCAATGGGTAAATGAAACGTGTGGATATCTGGTCTCCACCACTCTATCAAAGCCGTGATCAACGACCAGTCCAACTGCAACCGCCCAATCTCTATGATCCTGTAGAAACCCGTATCCTGAAGGCGTCTGACTATACGGGGATGGAGTGGTTGGGCCTTAAGAAAGTACCACATATCGTCTACCCGTCTAGCGCAGAATGTCTGAGCCAAACACTGCCCCTCCCATATGTACGAAGACCTATGCTCGGCCTGTAGCAACAGTAGCTCTAGCGATGCAGGTCCGAGATGCATATGCGGAACCTCCATGACGACTACTGTAAATTGAACAATATTAATTAAAGTATTTTTCTTTTTCATTACTTAACATCTTTAAATATATTGCAATATCTTTAATATTAAAATTTATTCGATATTTTTACTATATTGTTAATTGGGTTGATACATTCGATATTTTTATATGTTACTTTAATATTTTATATGTTAGTTTACTATTTTATATGTTTATTTATTATTTAATATGTTTGTTTTTTATTTTATATGTTAGTTTATTATTTTATATTTTAGTTTATTACTCATCTATTTTTATTATAATAATATTAAATAATTAATTTTCATAACTATAAAAGATTTAATTATTAAATATTCATGTAACAATACTTAGTTTGACAAATATTGTTGTTTTCTAATGTTATGTTTTTACGTTTGTTGACTAGAATTCGAGAGAGTTTATGTTTGAACTATCAATTTTTTCAGAGCTACAAAGATACTACACTAAAGGGCACTATATTTTACTACGCTAAAAGGGCACTACATTACAAGTACGAGTACTATATTAAAATTACGGGCAGAAGATACGACTACAGGGAACTAAAGTCACATATTCATATATGTACGACAATAACATCTAAATAAGATTAATTACTCCTAAAATAATAATTTATCTATTTTACTAATCTTTTAGCAAATAACTAATCTAAACCGGATAAAAATAATAAATTAATTTAATCACAAAATAATCAAGAAAACATATATACCAAAGTAAAAATTAAATAATTAATATTTTTCTAACAACTAATAACAATTTCTCTATTTTACTAAGTTTTTTATCACACTAATAATATAATTCGGATAAAAAATTATAAGTTAATTAAATCGCAAAACAATCACGAAATAACATAGAACACAGTAAAAATAACTAATAGGTATTTTTTATACATGAGTTTTAACAAAAAATAAGTCGGAATACCTCGATTTAAATAGTTTAGAAAGTAAGATTCGATGATTTGGAGCCGAAACAAGCAACCCACTACGAGATAACGCCTTAGATACGATTTGAGACCGAGAATCTACACTTTTTGTTGGACCGGTGGGCTCCACCCGAGTTTTTTTCGTTAAAAATGGAGGGAGGGCCATTGGTTTTGGCTCGTTGTTTTCTTTTTTTT
>AWOL01S0036443.1:0-23921 GCA_000715115.1 Nicotiana otophora | reverse complement strand
GGGTTCTATTTTTTGGGGAAGAAGATGGTATTTATGTAGGTATAACGTCCTTATTTACCATGCTATACTATAGCGCGGTAAATAAAGACGCTATACCTTCTCGCCCATTTAAGTTCAAATATAACGCGATATTGCATCGCGTTATACCTTAACGGACAAACGACCATTAAGATATAGCGCGATGAAATACCGCGCTATACATATTATAGTGGCCTGTTTTTTTTTCCACATATTTTGGTTCCGGACTTTACTTTTTTCCTTCCTTCTTTCAATTATGCGTGCTTCCAAAAAGAACTAACTAATTTTATAAAAGCATTTCAGCTAATATTAGTAGTATTCTTTCGGTCCCAATTTATGTGATACCTTTTTTCGACCTCTTTCCTTATTTGGAAACAATTTACCTTTATGCAATGATTTATAGTCAAACAAAATATATGTGCCTCATTTTACACCACAAGTTCAAAAGTTTTCTCTCTTTTTTTAAACTCCGTGTCCAGCCAAATGGGTTCACATAAATTGAAACGGAGGGAGCAATATTTTTTATTATTAGTAATAATTTAACTTTAAAATCCACAATTTACTTTAATGATATTTGTAGTCACACAAATATTTATAGTTTCTTTATTCCATAAGTTTCAGAAATTTTTCTTCTTTGTAAAAGTTTATATCCAGTCAGAGTCACACAGGTCATCACATCAATTAAGACGAAGCGAGTAGTAGTTATTGTTTCTTATTCTTTCTTTCTTTCTTTGTATTTGTCGTGAGAGTCTTTTACTCCATTTCTACAATCATTTGTCTGCTTTTAAAAAGAACTTAGTACTACCATTATTTTCCTCATTTTCCACCATGGCTTCTATCTGGCTAGCTCTTGCGTTAGTTGCACTGCCTTTTCTTCTGCAGAAAATGTTCAAGTTGAAGAAGAAACTTCCCCCGGGGCCAAGAGGGCTTCCACTTCTCGGGAATCTTCACATTATAGGTGAAAATCTTCACCAAGATCTTTATAAAATAGCCAAGAAATATGGTCCTATTATGACCATCCGCTTTGGTCTTGTTCCTACTATAGTTGCTTCCTCTCCTCATGCTGCAGAACAATTCTTGAAAAACCATGACCTAATTTTTGCTAGTAGACCATATCATGCAGCTTGTCATTATATTTTTTATAATCAAAGAAATCTGATCATGGCCAAATACGGTCCATATTGGAGAAACATGCGTAAATTATGCACTCTACAATTACTAAGCAGTGTCAAGATCAATTCATTTCAACGTATGAGAAAACAAGAGCTTGAAATTCTCGTGAATTTTCTCAAAAATGCAGCATTGAATCAAGATGAAGTTGATCTTAGTGCTAAAGTTGCATATCTTAGCGCCAACATGGCTTGTCTTATGGTATTTGGGAAAAAGTATAATATCGATGAGGATAATAAGGGTTTCAAAGGGGTGATTCAAGAGACATCGCATATAGCAGCAACGCCAAATCTTGCTGAATTATTTCCTTTTCTTCGTTTTCTTGATCTCCAAGGATTGGCTCGTCGAATGAAACAAGTAGCTAAGAGTTGTGATGAGGTTTTGGAGAATGTTATTCACGAACATGTTCGTTTATCCACTGATGAGAAGAAGCAAACTAGTGATATTGTTGATACACTGATGGGAATTATGCAATCTGGAGAAGCTGAATTCGAGTTTGATCGTTGCCATGTCAAAGCTGTTTTGCTGGTAATGTTCATTTAGAGTTCAGTATAATTATTTATTCATTTTCTGTTCGCCTTAAACTATGATACTAGGCACATAGTTCACGTACATGGTTTTTTTCTTCTTAGGAGGAAAAATGAAATGAAAACATCATAGGCATTCGACCCAGGGGCGAAGTTACATTCCTCTAGGGGTGGTCAACTGACCACCCTTTGTCAGAAAATTATACTCCGTATAAAGTAAAATATTACTTGTTATTAATTAAAAATAGATTTTGAACAGCCTTACATAGCCCACTGACAAAGGTTTGAACACCCTTATTGAATTTACTGGCTTCGCCACTGATTCGACCCATGATGAGGCAAAGCATAAGCCCTACAATTTTTTAAGTTTTTAGTATACTTAAGTTGAAAACGTGATAAAATCTGATATTATTACTTGCTACTATTATAGAAACGGCTAAGAGCTGAGCTTCCGGTGGTTCAGGCTGTTTTTTGGTAAATTCCATGTTTTTCACTTGCTCGGCTGAGTTTTAGTGTAAGATAATATTATGTTCCCAATATGCTTAAGGGTGTTGTACAGTGCGTTGTAAAAGTTGGACTACTCTTTTGCTGAGTCAATAGAAATATCCCTCACCTGATCAGTCGGATATCTTTTCGTAAATTTAGGGACCACGTGTAGAAAAGCCAAGAAAGAGTTTCTTATTATTATTATTATTATTATTATTATTATTATTATTATTATTATTATGTTTAAGAAAGAACTTCTTGTTACTTAAATAGACATTATGACACCTTGACCCACAAGGCCACAACACCAACTCTAAATGCGACGTACCTCATCATTGAATAGTATTTACTCCTCGTTGAAGTTAACTCCGTTCTAATTAATTAGGAAAATGGTTTTCCTTTTGTATTTCTCTAGTAGTCATGATAATTTTTAGTTGTGCGTTGAAGGGGTAAGAAATACTCATAAAACCGCAAAAGGAGTAAAATAATTACAGAAATTTGAGTACCCATAAAGCATATGAACTACAAACTCTACATCTTCAACTTGAAGAACAAAGTAATCTTTGTTTTTATCTTTATTCAAGTTCCCAATAATTTTTAATTTGGAAACAAGATTTTTGCACTATAAGTGCTGAACCACTTTTTTCATGACTTTGCGAAGTGTTGGAAAACAAGTTTCTAATGTTTTTCCCTTTTCTTTCTAAGGGTATTGAAAAGGTTTGTAAATTTAATTAAAACAAAAGGTCAGATAGTTTTTTTAGTTTTGATATTACAAAAAACATGAAATGTAATTACTATTATTACCTATAATTAATGTTTGTTATATCATGTAATATACTATGTTAACTTATGAATACACAGAAATCAAATTAAAATTTAAAATTTAAAAATAATAACCTAACATTTAGAAAGGTAATATTAAGCTTGGTAACGAGTGAATAACTTTTGAACTTATACAAATGCCATCAAGATACTTTTTCAGAAAGAAAATAAAAATATAACAAAATAAACATTATCGTAAATTCCATAATGATCATAATCAAATTATTAAATTAATTAATCATATCCAAATTTGCAAAGACAGAATCAACCATCCGAGAGATTGGGCCGTGCGTAGTCTGGCTAACCATCACTAGTATAATAGAAACTAGTATAATAGAAAGATACACTTTTACAAAGTTTAACAAAATCCACACGTAATCAAAGTGTTCCACTTTTTGAAAAAAGACAAAACACGCTACTTTTAGATTTTAAGACCGTGCCCTTCTCCTTTTTTTTCTTTGTTTTTTACGTTTTTTTTGTCTTTTTTATTTTTTTTATTTTTCGTATTTTGTTGATATTTTTTCATTTTATTTTTTTTCTTTTAATAAAATTATGCACTCTTATTCAGTTTTTTTATTTGTTGTTGTACTTTTCTCTTTTTATTTTTTTATTCTTTCTAGTAGTAACCCCTCACTCTTTTACTTTATTTTTTATTTTTTGGTGTATTTTTTAATTTTATTCTTTCCACTAAAATCTCTTTGTCCAAAATATTTTTTCACTTTTTTTTCCTTTTTCATTATTATTTTTTTATGTTACTTCCTCTATTTTAATTTATGTGAACTTATTTGATTGGTTAAGAAATTTAAGAAAAAAGATAAGACTTTTGAACTTGTGGTGTAAAATGAGGCACATATATTTTGTGTGGTTATAAATCATTGCATAAAGGTAAATTATTTTTAACTATGAAAAGATGACATTCTTTTTGTCACGAACTAAAAAAAAAATAGGTTCACATAAATTGAAACGGAGGGAGTATTTTTCAGAAAAAGTCTTCTGCGAAAAACTATTATAAATCCTAAGACTTAAGCTTTCGTTTTGGGGACCAAGTGTCCCAAATCACTCCAAATCATCCGGTAACTGAATTCAACCACGCACGCAAGTCAATACACATAATAAGAAGCTGCTCAGGGCCTTATGCCGCCAAGCGGGGCTTAAATTCTTAAAACGACAAGCCGGGTCGTTACATTATACAACTCTCTTTAATTTAATAGAGATTTTATTCATTAAAATTCAGATAATATTATTGAGAATAATAGGATAAATTTTAAAATAAAAAATATTTCAAGAGTAAAAAAATATACATCTTCTATTATATTACAAAAAGAAAGTGGCAAACAAAAATAGTAAACAGAGTAATATACTAATAAAGTTTTTATTAACAATGCAATTATATTAAATATTAGATAATCTAATTAAAACAAATACATAACAAAAATATTATTCGATGACCACAACCTTAAAAGATTATATATCCAAAATCTCTTTTTAGGGAAAAGTATAAGAAGAAATGCTCCAACAGTCTTGTACGCTCAATGGCAAATTTGCTTGAAACTGACAAACCCGCCTCACATGATTATCAACCCGTAACTGTCTCGCACCCGCTTACTTACTTTTGTGCAATATTTACTGTGGGTGTATCATTAGGCGAAATGGATGTTATTTATGTCCTGATCTATTCATGTGTTTCCACTTATGTTACGATGGGTTGTGAGATTACTTGACTATTCACATATATTAATGATTAAAAAACAAACTGAGCATAAATGATTTTAAAAAAAAAAAAATCCTTCGGTCTCATTTTATGTGTCTTATTTATCTTTTTAGTTTGTTTAAAAAAGGATGTCACTTTCTATATTTAATAACTTTTTCATTCTAACTTTTTACATGTTTAAAGGATATTTTGGTGCATTATACACATCTTTAATTTATAATCATAAATTTTAAAAGTATTTTTTTATTTTTTTAAATTCTATGTCCAAACAAACACATAAATTGAAAGTGAGGGAGTAGTACAGCTTGATTTTAGGATCTACTCTCCTAGAATTGGAAAACCGCCTCTGTCAATAAATCCACCAAGTTAAAAATTCCAGTCGAGAGCTTTCTTCCACAGATCCACCAAAAATCCAGCGAAGTTTTGTAAGCCTTCTTCTGGTGAGCCAATTTATACCAAAAATTTCCTCTGGTGATTTTGTAGGCGTTTGGACATAAGAATTGTAAAATTCGAAAAAATGATGAAAAAAATGGTATTTAAAATTTAGAGTTGTGTTTGGATATAAATTTCAGTTTGGGTTGTTTTTGAAGTTTTGTGAGTGATTTGAGTGAAATTTTAAAAAACAGTTTTTTGTAGTTTTTTAAATTTTTGAAAATTTTCAAAATGCATTTTCAAGTGAAAATTGGAAATTTTATGAACAAACGCTGATTTCGAAAAAAAAACGAAATTTGTTTTAGAAAAATCTTCAACCAGATTTTGTTGAAAAGGATTAGAATTGCACATTTTGCTTCAAGAAAGGGGAAAATTTAACAGTAGAATATTCATTTTCTTTACACACATTCCAATCCCGATTGCTTCGAATCTAGTGTGTAGATGTTCAGTTGATTTATAACAGTTTACTAAGACTTGGACGATTTCAGTCGGGCGACCAACCAATTTCGTGGTCTAAAGTCAAAGTTTATGATAAATTTTAATATTTTTATTAATAAAACTATATTATTTTTATTTAAATCTATTTTTCTAACTTTTTTTAGATGCAGAGTTATTATTCATTTTTTATAATCAATTTCTCATAATAAGTATTTCTCAATTGACAATATAGCTAATTCATTTAATATTTTTGAGACATTATTGATCTTAGGTAAAGTTTTATCAATTTTAATTTTGAAACACTTTTTTCCGCTGAAGCAACGGTAATAGGAGTTATTAACATTATTCTATAAGTAATATAGGCATTTGAAATATAATCAAACCTTTTTATTTGATTGAGTATATCAATTAAATTGTTATCTTCTAATTGTACTATTTTCCTTAATATTTTTGATTCAAAAATTAAATCTAAACTATCAATATCGGGTTGATTATTATGATTTAAGGAGCATTCAAAATGAAGGCAATATTTTTTCAAATTTCCATCAACTAGTAATCTCAGTTTTTACCGCTAAATATAAAACCAAAAATATTTTCATATGCCTCTAATTGTTCAAATCTATTTTAAAGTGAAAAAATAACCTTGTCTATTATTCTCTCTGGTCCATAATAAGTAATTTTTTTTTGCTTTTATTTTGGTCCAAAATAAGTGTCCTTTTATATAATCGAGAAGAAATTAACTTTATTTTTTCAAAATTTGCCCTTATTTACATATCTCAATGTGTCAAGTTAACAACATATAAATTTTAATTAATGATAATTCAGTCAAAATATATTTTTGTTCTAGGAGTCAGTATTTTCTTAAGGGGCACATGCATCAAAGGTTAAAAAGTCATTTATTATGAACCAGAGAGAGTATATATAAAAAGTAATCAACTCTAAAGGACATTTCGAGAGATTTTGAGATTTCACTATTAACATTCTCCTCAAATTGTTTCTTCCTATATATTACACATTGTTTTATGAAATTCGGGTTCGATATTAATTTCAAATGCGATTTCCTTGGCAGAAATCAAAGCAGTTGCAAATCCTTCATCTCTTTATTTGTTAAATAAAGAAATCAAATATTTTCACTTCACATAACTTTTTTTTAAATATATATATATATATATATATATATATATAGCCTATTAGGTGTAAAACAAAATAGGGCCTCCACAAATGTGGGGCCTAAAGTATTTGCTTTACCTGCTTTATGGACGGGCCGCCCTGATTTCCGTCAATGATTGATCATTATATTTTCTATCACTTCACCAATTAGGTTAAAGAAATTAAAGTAGTTACTTGTGTCTATTAATTTAGATATTGATCTCTGGTCACAACTATTAAGTGTTTCTCAGAATTAGCTCTATTTTTGTGTATACTTCAAAATAATCTAAATACACCCTTAACTGAAGCATAATGGTACGTATGCAGGGGCGAATTTAAAGGGGAGATTATAGAACACATGAACCTATGGTCTTTCCGTAAAATTAGATATTTTATGTACATATTTTCTAGAATTGATATACTATTTACTATTATCACCCATGCTCCAAAAAGGTTGAATGACGCAATTGGTTAGATGTTGAGTTATTTATCAAGAGAAAAAGAGATCAATTCCAGCTTAATATATTTTTTACTCCTTTTTTTAGTAGCGTACTGAGTGGCGAAGGTACGTAGTTTCAAGGGTGGTCAACTGACCATCCTTCATCGCAAAATTACACGGTATATATAGGTAGAATATTAGATTTTAGTGGTATATAACATATATTGAACCCCCTTTATCAGAAATTCTTTTTACTTCTTTCAAATTTGAACACCATGGATGAAGTTCTTGGCTTCTCCACCGAGTGTACTCATGTAAGTGCACTTAATACAGGACTTGTTGGTAGCTTCAATGGATACTTCATCAGCAGCAATTGAATGGATATTATCAGAACTTTTTAGGCATCCAGATGTGATGAAGAAACTCCAAAAAGAGTTGGAAAAAGTAGTTGGTAGAAACAGAAGAGTGGAAGAATCAGACTTAGAAAACCTACAATATTTAGATATGGTCATAAAAGAAGGCTTTAGGCTGCATCCAGTTGCACCCTTATTGCTTCCCCACGAGTCCATTGAAGATTGCATAGTTGATGGCTTTCACATACCTAAAGGATCCCGAATTTTGGTTAATGTTTGGGCAATAGGGAGAGATTCAGACACTTGGATTGAGCCAGAAAAGTTCAAACCTGAGAGGTTTCAAGGAAGCAACATCGATCTTCGAGGACAAAATTTTCAACTTTTACCATTTGGCTCTGGCAGAAGAAGTTGCCCTGGTTTGCAATTAGGACTCACCATTGTTCGTTTGGTCGTAGCACAATTAGTTCATTGCTTTGATTGGGAATTACCAAATGGTATGGTGCCAAAAGATATTGACATGACTGAGAAGTTTGGTTTAGTAACAGCTAAAGCTCAACATCTAATGGCTATTCCTAATTATCGGCTGCATATTTAGTAAATGCAAATGTCAAAAGAAATCAAAGAGGTGCACTGTCTGTGGTTTGAATAAGACGAAGGTAAGACAACTAGGAAAGTATTTGCCTTATTTTCAATTGTATATTGAACTTATTTTCAGAAAAAAAGTTTGCAAGCGTGTGGAATGTTATCACGTATTATTACTTGTTACTTGTGAGTAAAGTTAAAGCCCGAAAGGACTATGTCCTTTTTGTTTCAAATTTGGATTAGTAATTTTACCAAATAATCTCTTGCTTCACAAAAATAATGTGAAATGATTTTTCTAAAGTATGTTTCAAGCTAAGTTGCGCGGACTATTCGATTTTGGTGTCGTCCCCGTTCTGATACGAGACGGGGACGGGGACGGGGACGGGGACGGGATACGTACCGGATTCGGTCAACTAACTTCGGACACTTTGACCGGAGTCCATCGACAAATTTGGAAAAAAAATTGAGATTTGATTTCTCAAAATAAAAAATAAAACAGATTTAGGACAATGAAAGAATAATGTCCATCTTGGAGAATGAAAGATTGAATTCTACAATATTCATGTAAGTTTTTCACAGAATATCTCTCAAAATTTACAATATTCTTAAAGTTCTATTTTTTATAAGCCGAATCCCCGCACCCGTATCCATATCCGGATCCGCACCCCCGAATCTTAAAATTTAGATTTTGCTGAATTCGATACTCGGATCCGTCCCCGCATCGGATACCCGCACCCGAATCCAAGCAACTTAGGTTTTGAAGTACTTTTAAATTTAAATAAAAAAGGATCAAATACCTAGATAGCCCCTTAAACTTGGCACTTTTTGGAAGTTAAACTTAGCAAGTGACCTGATAGACACTTTTACCTAGCAGAGGTGTGTCTCTTGAACACCTTATGGCACATGGCATTTTGCGTATTTTGCACTCACAGATGGAGATGGACGCGTGAAAATTTGAAATCAGGTGTTTCTCCCTTTTTGTTTTCCTCAATATTTTCAATATATCTAGCTTTTATTTCTGCCAATCACCCTATTCGGATCTATCTCTGACCCGAATCTATTTTAGACAAAATCTTCTTCTTCGTCTGAAGCTTCTCTCAGCTTCCACTGTTTGTTCATGATTCAAATATAATAAAAACATAGTGGGTAAGCACCCCTTTTAGATTCTTAAGCTTAAAGTAACATTTTATTTCTTTGATTAAACTCTTTTAACTTCTCACCAATCACTATTCCCAACTAACGCTTTTTCTCTTCAAAAATCTTAAAGACTACTCTTTTATTCACTAAAATTGAGGATTCTTCAAGATCTTGACATCAGTTAGCAGCGTTACAACAAGGTCGCTGGAGCAACAACTTTAGAGGATCGTTAGATTCGTTGTCTGATGGGTATGTTAAGTCTCCAGCGACTATTTTCTGGCTTGTGCTACATGGGGTTTGCTCTTTGATCAGTTTAGTTCTGGGTTTCAGGTTTTCACGCTTAGTGTTCTTCCTTTTTTTCACTAATAGTTCTTCACCATCTCCAAACAATGTTTTATTTCATGATCCGACTAAGATGACGTCATTATCCGGTAATAGTACAACGACGATGGAGGAAGAGATGGCGGTGCTAAGGGGGAGTAGTAGTAGTAGGGTGCTGGTAGGGCGGCATGTGATATTTAATACAGCCGTGGCGCCAACCAAATGCTATTGAGGTGGAGTTAATTGAGAGTGACAAGTTTAGGGTCGGGTAACGGGGCAGATAAGAGAGACTTCAGGTATTTTAAATGAGGGATGGGTCAATTGAGTCTGGGAGTAACACGTGGCTTGCCGTCTTAATTAGGGGTAACAGTAGGGATCCAATCGACTAAATAGTATAACGAAAAATAATTTTAAACAATATTCGATAGTACAAGGGCAATTTTGACCTTTTTCTGTTGTTTTTAATATCAACAATGATGTATCCCTTTACGCCATGAGCTCGCAGGACATTAGCCACATATTCATGTTTGACCAAGCTTTTTTTTGGCCAAAAGTGCTTTTTTTGTCAAAATTATTTTTTTCTCAAAGTTAAAGTATTTGGCCAAGTGTTTTTAAGGAAAAAAGTGATTTTGAGTAGAAGCAGTTTTTGAGAAGTACAAAAAAATAACTTCTCCCTAGAAGTACTTTTTTGAAAAGAACTTTTCAGTGACATAACTTTGTGTTATCGAAAAGTTGATAGAAATACTCTTTTGGCGGAAATTACTGCTGCGAAGGATGACTGCCGATGTCATGAGTTGGACATTATTGCTCCTGACCTATCGGAGCGAGTGACCCTTCCCAAGGAAGGGTTTACATATTTGTTCACGTATCCCTTTACTTTGGGTGCGTTTTCTTTGAGCGGAGAGCTTGATTCCGTGATTGCGGAGTTTTGCCTTCGCTACCAAGTGTGTTTGGCACAGGTAAGTCCTTCAGTGTGGAGGACGATTGCCTGCTTTCGACGTCTGTGCCTAGAAACTGGAGAGGACTTAACCTTAACTCATATGATGAATCTATATTCCCCCAAAATCTTTCGCGGGGGAATGATAAACCTATGCAAGCGTGGCCACCATGCTTTGCTGTCTAGCATGGATGACGACAACGACCGTGGGTGAATAGAACGGTTCGTTGCAGTTGCCACCAGTGAAATTATTCCAACAACGACATCATCTTTTTCGTTTTCTTGGAACCGCTCCCGTAAGTTCTCTTTAATACATCTTTCCTTACTAAATATTTTTTCATGCTTGTATTGGCCTTTCTTGAAGCTATAACGTGCAGCTTTGGCGTGCAACGCTCTTGATGCTTTGGGGTGCATCTATAACGTGCCATTGGTTTGAATAAGATGAGGGTTATAGCGCGCAACGCTATGTACAAGGAGGGCATTTGTTTTATTTCCTATAGTATGTATATTTTCGAGCAAGTACAATTCTTATATATCTTCTAAGTTTGCCTTAAGAAACACCAGAACATAAATAACGTATCTAAGTTCAAGTCATCGCCTCATTAATATCTGTATATTCTCATCATAAAGTGAACAGATATATAATGACTCACAAATATTGTTTACCTGAAAAGCGGTACAGTTGAATTTGTTCGTGGTTTCTAGACAAGTGAATTAATTTGATCTAAAAAGTAATGAAATAACTGATGAAATGTGAAATACTTAACCTTAGAATGTAGATGAAATAATAGAGTTAATGAGTCCGGGAACAAGGTTTCCGGGCACAATAATGGTAAGATCAAAAGCGAGAGAATCAAATTATATTAAAATGTTGTATAGAATGTAACATAAGTTAGCCAGAAAATTCGTATCTTTACAATGATAACCGAGCTCTCTATTTATAGCTATGTCTAGGGAAGGAGGTCCTAGGATCTTGCCCTTCTTTAATGTCAATTATGATGGCCATTGATGAAGATGTAACATTAGACATAAATACCAAATTTCTTGTAACGGGCCATCATCCTTAATGCTGCAAAATATTCCGTATTAAATGTTAACGGGCGCAAAGCATTTAATACTCCTTTTATGATCATTATTCCTTCCGGTGATAAGCAGAATAGCTATGTTCGGTGGCCATCTCCATCTTGTATTCCACATGTCCTTTCTTTAAGTGGGCACGTGTCATGTCGTATTTTTCCTATAGAGATAGTCCCCCTACTTTTCGGTGACATAACTTTGTGTTATCGGAAAGTTGATAGAAATACTCCTTTGGCGGAAATTACTATAATTCCTTTTGAAGGCCACTGACGGTTGATTAGACGTCTGTCTTTCTGCATTTAATGCCTCGAACACGTGTCTTCCTATGATTTAGCACGCCTTTTGCCGATTATCAAGGTAATCGTGGCCATGAATTTAGCCGCCAAAATTTTAGTTATACGCATCATCCTTCTCTTATGTACTTCATAATCTCTAAAACTTCTAATGTGTACCTTTATTTTCCAACTTTTCTCAAATCTTCTTCGAAACAGAAATTTTCCTTCCTTCTATTCCAATGGCTTCCTCTTCAAAACGTGCTAGTTCTTCAAAGGGAAAGAACAAAACCGAGGATTCTGTTCCTCCAACGGTGGGTTCCATCATCCCAAGAAGGCTTAATATTTCGAAGGATTTTGCAGAGAAACTTCCTACTGCTAACCCTCGCACATGGGCTGTTATTAGGTACCCTTCTTCTATTCGACCTTCCAGTATTCCTGCTATGAAGGAGGACTGCCGATATCATGAGTTGGATATCATTGCTCCTGACCTATCGGAGCGAGTGACCTTTCCCAAGGAAGGGTTTACATATTTTTTCATGTATCCCTTTATTTTGGGTGCGTTTTCTTTTAGCGGAGAGCTTGATTCCGTAATTGTGGAGTTTTGCCTTCGATACCAAGTGTGTTTGGAACAGGTAAGTCCTTCAGTGTGGAGGACGGTTGCCAGTTTTCGACGTCTGTGCCTAGAAATTGGAGATGACCTAACCTTAGCTCATATGATGAATCTATATTCTCCCAAAATCTTCCGCGGGGGAATGATAAACATATGCAAGCGTGGCCACCATGCTTTGTTATCTAGCATAGATGACGACAACGACCGTGGGTGAATAGAACGGTTCATTGCAGTTGCCACCAGTGAAATTATTCCAACAACGGCATCATCCTTTCCGGTTGCTTGGAACCGCTCCCGTAAGTTCTCTTTAATACATCTTTCCTTACTAAATATTCTTCCATGCTTGTATTGATCCTTCAATCTTCATTTGTTACAGCGACTCGATGGATCCCACCGGTGATAAAAGGCTTGGATCGGTGGGTTCAGAAGATCTTGGACATCACAATGCCCGAAACCCGTTTGTGGAAAGAACTGTCCATTAAGTACGGGTAAAAGGCCAAAAATCATGGTAACTTTAATTTAACTCGTTTCCATTTTTTTGTGTGTGAAAAACTTAATTGAACCCTTCTGACTTTCTCACGAAATTAGGTCTACATGCGGGCTCAGTTGATGTCCCCGAGAGGAATTTTTGGCTGACCCTGCTGATGTGGCGAGGTTGCTTCAGGAGGCACTTACGCGAACATGCGTCTCCAGGCCTGCTTCGGGCGCAAGTGTTTCTTTACGGAGTCCCCGGCCAGAGAGCATGCAACCAAAAAGGAGACGCTCCTCTGCGGTCGGGGAAAAGAATAAGAGGGCAAAGGGTGATGCCCCCGAATCATCTCCGGTGGCGATAGTGACTGGTCCTCCTTCCGAGCCGGTCAGAGACACTGTGATGATCGACGATGATGAAGAAGCTAGTGATGATGGAGCTTTTTTACATAGAAGGATACGATCCTCATTATCCCAACATGATGCTCGACCTGTTGAGATAATTGCAACAGCTGAAGATGTCGTCTCAGCACTTTGGGGAGAATTTGATTTGGTAGATAATGCCAATTCCCGCTCTCGGGCCCCAATTGTTGTAACCGGTACTGCGAGGCTGAGTATCGGGTCCATGCCGTCTTTGGTTGGTGAGCATCAAATAACCAGCACTGCATTTGATGCAGCTGCTTCTCACTCATCCACTCTATCAGTTTCATCTCCACCCTCACCATCACCAGCAACTGCTACATCATTCCCATCTTCATCCACTCTTCCAACAACGGTTGCTACATCATCTCCATCGGCCGCACCTGACCATGAAGAAGGTATCCCTCCTCCACAGTCCCCAGTTCATGGGAATTTGGGGAAAAATTATGTCGCCCCTTCTGAAGATCCACAAAGGAGGATGAGTGTTACCCTTTCGGTCTCCACCGGGTGCAACTTGCTTTCGAGGCCGGTGGAGCTTGCTAACTATCTGAAGCCAAAAATACTGGGAGAAGGTTCAGACACACTTTGGGGAGTGTTTGTTGAATAATTCTATGCATAACGCCGCAGCGGTACGTTTCTTTCTTCTTCTGTTATTTTCCCTACTTTAGAATGAATGTATTTTGAGTTTTACCTCTTCTTGTTTTGCAGGCCAATTTTCTTGCTTCTGAGGGCCTTCAAAGGCTGATTCGTGAGAAAGAAGAACTTACTTCTGAATGGGATCAGTTTTTGGTGGAGCGGGACTAGACTGTTCTCCGCCTCTCGGAACTAGAAAATAGAGCCACCAAGGCTGATGTTTTGGAAGCTCATTTGCAGCAAAGCGAGCAAGAAGTGATAACCCTCAGCCAAGAAGTTGGCAAGATGAGGGTTAGATTTGATGAAGCCAAGGCTAAATGAGCTGAAGTCCAGGACGCCATTCTTGTTGCAATCGATCGTGAGGCTGCCTCCGCTGAAAGAGTGATTAACTTAGAGGCAACCTTAAACTCCAAAAGCGAAGAGCTTGCTACTGTGGTAGAGAAACATGCCCAGTTGGAGGAGAAGTATAGAAAAACTATCGAGCATGATAGGCTCTATAGTTCAATTGTCCGTGAGCTCGATGTCAGTCTCAAATCTGTTAGGTCCGCCCGGGAAAACCTTCCCGCCGAAATTACTCAACTCAAAGAAGAACTCAAGCGCCGAGCGGCTTCCCTCATTGTTAAAAAAACTTATTCCATATATAGTATGAAGAGAAAAACCTTGGAAGAGGCCAAGACCGGTATCATTGACATTGATGCCGAAATTTCTAAGGAGAGAGAGCTTGAGTTGGCTTCAAAAAATGCACTCCCGGCGCAGTCTGACGCTCCAGGTTCTTCTGAATCCGGTTCCAAATTTTTAGAAACTGAAGAAGGATCGGAAGGTGATGATGCCGAAGACCAAGTTGGGAAAAACGTTGAGCCATCGGTTGAACCATCTCCCGGGAATGCGGATACTTCTCTTCCTCATGATTCCGGAGACGCTGCAGCTAAGATTTTTCTTTCTCTTTCTATTTTGTACCTTTATCACTCTGACGCTCCCTTGTAAATAAAAACATATTTTTTGCTCAAGTATCGTTTGAGTCTTATTTTCATTTTGAATATTCATTTAAGTCCTTAACTTTCGTACTTGCTTAAGTATTCTGCACATGTTGTTCTGTTCGTGCTTTATTGTGTGCAATCTCGAATGCTTTTTCTTCGAAGCATTTTGGTTCCGAGAATTATCCCTTTTATATGAGGGGTTAAATAAGTATTTGCGCAATTTTTCTTTTTGCGTGTTTTTCGTATGCAGCTTCGGGTGTATTTTTCCTCGATGGCATTATGGATTTCGGGCATTAATTCTTCCGGAACCAACCCTTTAACGTGAGGAGTTTTATAAGAGAGGACCCTCTTATGTTTACGGTGCTCTTGAAGAGGACGTCTCATATTCATTACGGCACAAATATTTGAAGTACTTGTTTAACTTTCAAATGGTAAAATTCATCGTCATTCAGACAAGAAATAAGATAAAAACAAAAGGATTTCATTTCATTTAATTCCTTCTATTTTCAAACGTACATAAGCATTTTGCTATGCAGAAACGAAATTGCCATGACTTGTGGCTATAAAACAAATTACCATGACTTGTGGCTATCTTGTACAACTTGTTTCTACGGGGCTGACTGCACAGTCCCCGAACACGATGATGTATTCTGTTTCAGATTTACGTTCCCCGGTTGACGTGGCATTCAGTGCTGCCTGGCATTCGGTGTTACCGTAACCTCATATCATTCCCCTTAGTGTTCGAATGCGAAGAATGTGAATTGGAACACTGAAAACCTTGTACCTTAGAAGATCCCACCAATAAATTGCTAGGTAATCCTTCACTCGGCAACATATCTTGTTTCCCATTAGGAACCCATGCTATCGAGCGAAAGAATACCTAACAATCTTCTAGTGGTTTGTGCTCGCGAACGATCAGGTAACTCGGTAGCAAATTTAACTTCCCGGTGGGAATTTGTTATCAAAGTAAAGATTATCTAATCGTCCCCGAGTGGAAACTTGCTTATTTTCCTTGTTATCAAAGGTCTTATCATTGTTGTCTTCGTAGTATGCTTTCCATTGCTGGCTCGTTAAAAAACTTGCCAGAAAAACTCAATTGGGATAAAAACTGAACGAAGTGAAAAAGAGTGCAGCACATACTTTCCGTTTGACTATTTTTCGTCAGCAGTAATATCTTTTTAGGTGATCCACGTTCCAGTTGCTGGGTAACTTGTCTCCATTTTGGTTCTCCAACTCATATGATCCTTTTCCGGTGATAGCTGAAACCTGGTAAGGGCCTTCCCATGTTGGGCCTAACTTGCCCGAGTTGAGTTCCCAGGTGTTTTGAGTTACCTTCCTCAAGACCAAGTCTCCTACTTTGAAATATTGGAGGTTGGCTCTTTGATTATAATAACGCTCCATTATCTGCTTTTAGGCCGCCATTCTGACACGCGCCAAGTCCCTGCATTCCTCGAGCAACTCCAAGTTGATAGCATTGCTTCGTTGTTTGATCCTTTGCTCTCCTCGAAATACCTTAAGGTTGGTTCCCCCACTTCCACCGGTATCAAAGCTTATGCACCGTATACAAGGGAAAAAGGGGTCTCTCCCGTGCTGGCCGTTGTTCTGTAGGCCCATAGAACCCTAGGTAATTCTTCAGGCTAGTTGCCATTTGCTGCTTCCAACCTTTTCTTGAGGTTTTGGATAATCACTTTGTTTGTTGACTACGCTTGACCATTTGCGCTCGGATGATAAGGTGAAGAGGTAATCCTCTTTATCTTCAAGTCTTCAAGGAACTTTGTAACTTTTGTGTAGATAAACTGCGGTCCATTGTCGCATGCAATCTCTTTTGGTATTCCAAACCTGCAAATTATATTTTTTCACGGGATGTCAACCACTTCGCATTCTCCGATCTTCTGATAAGAACCTGCTTCTACCTATTTAGAAAAATAGTGAGTCAAAATTAAAAGAAATCTTACCTTTCCAGGAGCCAGTGACAGTGGTCCGATGATGTCCATCCCCCATTTCATTAATGGACATGGGGACATAACCGAATGTAGGGGTTCTGCCGGTTGATGTACTAGTGGTTCGTAGCGTTGACACTTATCACATTTTCGTACGAAGGCTTTGGCATCTTGTTCTATACGGGGGCCAGTAATATCCTGTCCGAACTAATTTCAGCACCAAAGAATCTGCACCCGAGTGGTTGCCGCATATCCCTTCATGGACTTCTCTCTTGACATAGTTAGCTTCTGATGCTCCTAAGCACGGGGCCAACGGGCCTTGAAAGTATTTTCTGTACAACTGGCCTTTCTTGAAGCTATAACGTGCAGCTTTGGCGCGCAACGCTCTTGATGCTTTGGGGTCTTCAGGCAACTTTCTTATTTTTTGTTTGTTGATTTAAGGTCTCACTCTGTTTGTTTATTTTTACGGAAAAGGGTCAAAATTTCTCTTATACTATTGGATATTGTTTAAAATTATCTTTCTTTATATTTGGTCGATTGGGTCCCTACCGTGATACTCTTGTTCAAATCTACCCCTAATTTAGACGGCAAGCCATGTATCGTTCCCAGACTGAATTGACCAATATCCAATTGAAAATACCCGAAACCATCTCTTATCCGCCCATACCCGACCCTAAGACCGTCACTCTCAATTGTCCTTTCTTTCGCCCCACTATCACGAAAAAAATCCCACCCTATTCGGATCTATCTCTGACCCGAATCTATTTTAGTCAAATCTTCTTCTTCGTTTGAAGCTTCTCTCAGCTTCCACTGTTTGTTCATGACGTCATTTTTAATCGTTGAAATTCAAATATAATAAAAACATAGTGGGTAAGCAACCCTTTTTATATTCTTAAGCTTAAAGTAACATTTTATTTCTTTGATTAAAACCTTTTAACTTCTCACCAATCACTATCCCCAACTAACGCTTTTTCTCTTCAAAAATCTTAAAGACCACTCTTTTATTCACTAAAATTGAGGATTCTTCAAGATCTTGACAACATTTTGAATTTTATACTGAAAAAATAAAACAGTTAGCAGCGTTACAACAAGGTCGCTGGAGCAATAACTTTAGAGGATCGTTAGATTCGTTGTCTGATGGGTCTGTTAAGTCTCCAGCGACTATTGTCTGGCTTGTGCTACATGGGGTTTTCTCTTTGATCAGTTTAGTTATGGGTTTCAGGTTTTCACGTTTAGTGTTCTTCCTTTTTTTCACTAATAGTTCTTCACCATCTCCAAACAATGTTTTATTTCATGATCCGACTAAGATGACGTCATTATCCGGTAATAGTACAACGACGATGGAGGAAGAGGTGGCGGTGCTAAGGGGGAGTAGTAGTAGTAGGGTGCTGGTAGGGCGGCATGTGATGTTTAATACAGCCGTTGCGCCAACCAAATGCTATTGAGGTGGAGTTAATTGAGAGTGACAGGTTTAGGGTCGGGTAACGGGGCAAATAAGAGAGTCTTCATGTATTTTAAATGAGGGATGAGTCAATTGAGTTTGGGAGTGACACGTGGCTTGCCGTCTAAATTAGGGGTAACAGTAGGGATCCAATCGACTAAATAGTATAACGAAGGATAATTTTAAACAATATGCGATAGTACAAGGGCAATTTTGATATTTTTTCGTTATTTTTAATATCAACAATGATGTATGCCTTGACGCCATGAGCTCGCAGGACATTAGCCACATATTCCTGTTTGACCAAGCTTTTTTTTTTGGCCAAAAGTATTTTTTTTGTCAAAATTATTTTTTTCTCAAAGTTAAAGATTTTTGCCAAGTTTTTTTAAGGAAAAAAGTGCTTTTGAATAGAAACAGTTTTTGAGAATGAGAAGAAAGTAGCTTCTCTCTAGAAACACTTATTTTTAAAAGCACTTTTGAGAAAAATACACTTACAAATACTTTTTAAAAGCTTGGCCAAACACTAATTGTTGCTCAAAAATACTTTTCAAATTAATTAGTCAAACACAAAATATTTTTCACCAAAAATACTTTTTAAAAAAGCACTTTTAAAAATAAAAAAATTCAAAATAAATAGATTTTAGAAGGTCGACCAAAATGCTATTCAGGGAGGCCAGTTATGTGGCAGACGCTTTTGCTGGCTATGGACAGAAGAAATGTACCCCTATACGGTTCCAAAAGAAAAGGAAAAAAAAACTTTTAAAATTACGAGGACCAACTTAATTAACACAATAGATTGTGTAGGAGGTGATTTCAAGAGTTAAAAAAGAGTGTTAATTTTACCAACAAAGTTTAGAGTGGGAATACAAAATGCTGAATTTTCTATCTTTCAGGGAAATAAGTTTCATATTACATGATAGATAATTTTAAAAAAAAATATTTAATGGTTCCGGAAGAACTAGATTTTACTTTTTTAAATCAACTAGAGATATTTGAATATAATGTGTCATGGCCATCCATCATTGGAAGATTTCATTTGGCTTGTCCAATAAAAGAAATGACATTATTATTTATTGGTATGAGGCCTCCTTTAAATTCTTTTGAAAAGTGGGAAGGTAGCTAACAAAATGTGTAGAGCCATAGCTAGAAACCAACAACTAGCAATTCAATTAGTGGTCCACCTATAAATGCATATAAGACAGATGATCAAAATTGTCAAGTAGCATAAATATTTACAGGGGTAGCTATAGTACATGCATTTATCAGCCATTAAATTTCTCCATGTGAGGATAAAATGAACACGAAAATGTCCTCTCGGCGGTCCATATTTTACTCGTACCATTTAATTCACAGTCTACTTTTATACCAAGAATGTTAAGTACTCTTTCATTCTTAATCATCGAGTTCGAGCCCGAAATATGGAGTCGTCTTAGTAAAGGAGCGTTTTACCCCTCCCCTCTCCAATGTGCGAACGAACCTTATTTCCAATAAAAATGTCAGCAAACAATCAAGGCGGATGGTCTCACCAACACATTTTTCTTTAAATTATCAATAGCATAGTTAAATTGTATACTTGAAGTCGGTGCACAAGTTGAAGAGCTATATATGAATTTTTCCATTTAAATATGACCGTCAATAAGTGACCATCGTGTTCCCCAAGTAATGGAGTATTTTTGTTTCCTTTTCCCTAAATAAAATTTCTAGTTTTTTGGTCTGTGGTCTATCCTTTTCCCCTCCATTTCCACCACAATTTCTCTGCTCCCAGAAAGAGCTATAAGTAGTATACCATTTCAATAACTAAATTAGTAGTAGCAAAAAGGGGGTGTGAATTCCATCCATGGCTTCTCTCTGGCTAGCTATTGCATTAATTGTCCTGTTTTTTCTTCTTCAAGAATTAATGCGAAAAAAGAAGAAACTTCCACCAGGGCCAAGAGGGTTTCCAATTCTTGGAAATCTACACATGGTAAGCGATAATCTTCACCAAGATCTTTACAAAATAGCCAAGAAATATGGCCCTATAATGACTATCCGCTTTGGTCTTGTACCTGTCATTGTTGCTTCCTCTCCTCATGCTGCAGAACAATTCTTGAAAAACCATGATTCGACTTTTGCCAGCAGACCGTACCATGAAGTTTCTCAGTACATCTTTTATGAACGGAGGAATCTTGTCTCAGCCAAATACGGACCATATTGGAGAAACATGCGCAAATTGTGCACTCTGCAATTGCTAAGCAACGCCAAGATCCATCAATTTCAGCCTATGAGGAAACAAGAAGTTGGAATTCTTGTGAATTTCCTCAGACATGCGGCGTCTGAAGGCACTGTGATTGATCTAAGTGCTAAAGTTGCATCTCTTAGCGCAAACATGTCTTGCCTAATGATATTTGGGAAGAAGTACATGGACGAGGATCTTGGCGAAAAGGGCTTCAAAGCTTTGATTCAAGATATACTTCACATGGCAGCATTGCCAAATATTGCTGAATTCTTTCCATTCCTTCGTGTTCTTGATCTCCAGGGATTTGCTCGTCGTATGAAGGAATTAGCTCAGCTTTTTGATGGGTTCTTAGAGAGGGTTATCGACGAGCATGTTCAATCCACTGAGCAGAAGCAAGCAAAAGACATGGTTGATACACTGATGAGTATTATGCAATCTAAAAAAGCTGAATTCGAGTTTGATCGTCGACATGTCAAGGCTGTTTTGCTGGTAATTTTCACTCTAAATAGTCTAATTGTGCATTGGTTTTTGTCTGCTATTTATGGTTTTAAACCTTTGCGAATGATGCCCATTATGGTATTCAGAATAATGGAAAAATTAAAAGCGCATACTCCTAGTCCTATATTGAACTGTTTTGTATGTCATAAAATAGGGCAAACTACCTTGTTGGGCCGCCTTCCAAAATAATAGCAGGGAAATATGTATGTTTTGTATAAAGGGCAACCCCGTGCACTAAGCTTCCGCTATACGCAGGTCCGGACCACAATGATCTATTGTATGTAGTCTTACCCTATATTTCTGCAAGAGACTGTTTCCACCAAATATGTATGTTTTGTATATTAACTATAAAGATAGATATAATATACATAAATATACACTTTATATACTTAAGTGTGTGTGTTTTCTATAGAAAAAATGCATAAGTACCCCCGACCTATAGTCGGATTTCCAATTACACACTTAAACTTTGCAAGTGTTTTATCACCCCGTGAACTATTTAAAGTAGAATAAATATCCCCTTGAGAGATGACGTGGCACAGAAAGTGTGTTCACTTTCTTGGAGTCGTGTGAGAACATAAAACTATCTTGGAATTTTATTAAATGTCTACATATATCTTTTTACTATTGGATACTTTACAATTAGTTATATTTTATTAATAAACACAATCTCCAACACATTTAATTATTTCCGGCCAGGGATTCCCACAAGAACTTCGGCAAACTCCTCACCGGAAAAAATGGAGTCCAGCTTACCATTTTCATCTTTCTTCACTTTTATTTTTACCCGTACATCCCCATTTTGCAGCAACAATAAAGACCCAGTAAAAACTATCAACTATTGAATTAATATATGAAGATAATGATAGTTTGGCAACTCTAAACTTGAGATTATCAAAACCACCGATGACGATAACGATTCTAAATTATTTTTATTTTTGTACTATCCTCTGGAAAGTTCTCGAGGATTAATAGATCTACCTTTCTTTTATGTTATACTCTAATTGATCGGGCATTAATTAGTTGAAATTATGTTTGTATTAATGTAATAAAGTTCTATGGTTTGGGGGAAAAAGAAGGTAGCGATGAATGCGATAATAGGTGAAATAAAAATTCTGTAAGTCAAAATTTTCTTTTGAAGGTGGTAAAGATATTGTGTCTGGTGAAGTAGGTATGATAATGGTAATTTTGGGGTTGTTGATAATGGAGGCGAGAGAAAGAACAGAGAAAGAAAGGAGAAGATTGAAAAAAAAATTTAATTTTAGTAGTAAAAATATTGAGGTACGTGTACTCCACCACACAACATAGATGTGTTTGTGACATTTTAAGGGTAAATTTATTCCATTTTAAAATAGTTTAGGGGATAATAAGACCCCCGTAATATTTAAGTGTAGTTGGAAATCTGGCTACCGTCCTTTTCTATATGCTGACTAGCGCCTGCAATTAATTTTGGTCGAAGGGCAAAACGAAAAAAGCCTAATAAAATATGCAGTATGTTTTTGCTCCTTATCTTTGAACGTAGAATGCAAATTTTAGATTTCCAATTTTCAGTATGTTGTGAGTTTAATAGCTAAAGAATATAGTGATGTATCCAGGACTTGCTGATAGCATCTACGGATACTTCATCAACAACAATTGAATGGATTTTAACAGAACTTTTAAGGCACCCTGATGTGATGAAAAAACTCCAGTGTGAGTTGGAACAAGTAGTTGGTAAAAACAGAATGGTGGAAGAATTAGACTTAGAAAACCTACAATATTTGGATATGGTCATAAAAGAAGGTTGTAGGCTTCATCCAGTTGCTCCATTATTGATTCCTCATGAGTCTATTGAAGATTGCACGGTTGATGGTTTTCATATACCTAAAGGATCCCGCCTTTTGGTCAATGTTTGGGCAATAGGGAGAGATTCAGATACTTGGCTTGAGCCAGAAAAGTTCAAACCTGAGAGGTTTCAAGGAAGTAACATTGATCTTCGAGGACAAAATTTTCAACTTTTACCATTTGGCTCTGGCAGAAGAAGCTGCCCTGGTTTACAGCTTGGGCTTACCATCGTTCGTTTGGTGGTTGCACAATTGATTCACTGCTTTGATTGGGAGCTACCAAATGGCATGCTGCCAGAAAATATTGACATGACTGAAAAATTTGGTTTAGTAACAGCTAGAGCTCAGCATCTAATGGCAATTCCTACTTATCGACTGCATATGAAGTAAAATGCAAATAAGTCAAGAAGATGCACCGCCTTTGATTTGAATATGAAAGTAGAAGAGGGGATGATCAATTGAATTGTAGCCTTTTTAGTAGTCGAAGCACTGAAGAGGTAGTCAACTAAAGTAGATAGTAAAGCAGAAGTAAATAGCTTGCTGAAAAGTAAATTGCAGAAAATATAAATGACAGGTATATTTTATACCGGTTCGAATCTAATGTGGTATCCTAATCCAGTCTCCTTGGATTGCAAGAGAGTTATATCTGCAAGCTCTTTGTGGTAACTTGAGTACGATACTTGGTGGATTTCCTATGCATACCACCAATGTTTTCACCAATTTGTTTTTCTCCGGTTCTTTTGATACAACGCTTATCCAATACTTTTCTCTTTCATTTACAAAGTAAATCTACTTTAGGTGAAATATAATGCTTCGGTAAGAGTAAAAGAGAGAACTTGTGAATGGGTAGACGACTGTATACAGCTTCGTCTTTCTCTTCTTCAATATATATAGCCCGGTAGATTTGAACTAGCCGTTGAGAATATCTTTCTTGATTTCTGGTAAGTTTTCCTTGACTTATGTAATGTTGAGGTTTTAATGTTTTAAGATGTAATATTCTTAAAATGAGGGTGAATGGGAAA